>CABHPP010094156.1:0-33814 GCA_902168425.1 Peromyscus attwateri
TGGCTCGTGGCTTACCGGCATCTTTACATGCTGCTTGTCCTGGCGGTGGCTGGCAGGCTGGCAGCATGTAAAGATGCCGGTAAGCCACGAGCCATGTGACAAGGTATAGATTTATAGAAATGGATTAATTTAAGATATAAGGGCAGTTAGCAAGAAGCCTGCCACGGCCATACAGTTTGTAAGCAATATAAGTCTCTGTGTTTACTTGGTTGGGTCTGAGCGGCTGTGGGACTGGCAGGTGAAAGAGATTTATCCTGACCGTGGGCCAGGCAGGAAAACTCTAGCAAAAAATGGCGCCCAATGTGGGGCACGAACCCACGACCCTGAGATTAAGAGTCTCATGCTCTACCGACTGAGCTAGGCAGGAAGTATAGGCAGGACTAACAGAGAAAATTAAAAGAACAGGAAGGCGAAGGGAGTCACTGCCAGCCTGCCAGCCACTGGCCAATCAGTGTTTTATTAGCAACACATTTGTCATACAGAACATCCCACAGCACTTATGGTTGAAAACTTGAAATTTTCATCAAGAAAAGTGGGCATATGTTTTGACAGGGTGACTAATAGCAGTTGGCATGGTGGTGACAACCTTTTGGGTCATTTAAAAGTTTAGCAAATCAAAACTTCTACTTGTCTGACATGATTTCACCATTCAGGGGTGTTCTAGTACTGTTTGTATAAGTCACAATTCCCCAGGTTTAAGTTTTCAGATGTTAGTGGATTTTTTCACAAGTTATTCTTTTAGCCAGGAATATTTTCACAGTTGGCTGTTGGACTTGGTTGCTGACAAAGTCTTCTAGCTTTCTGAGATGGCAAGATTGTTCAATAGTTCAAGGCATGTGCCGTGCAAGACTGGTGGCCAGAGCCTGTTTCCTGTAACTAACCTAATCATGGAAGAAGAGATAGAATGGCACAGAGTTGCCCTTTGACCTCCATAACAGCATCGGAGTGTTTGTGCCCACAGCACATACACAATAAAACATAGTTTTTTAAAAGTCTTCTAGCCTTCAAAAATCCTTCACTATCATTCCTGGTGGGAAACACCCAAGAGTCTAATTTTCATTGCATTCATTTATTAACTTTCTGAATGTTATCTAATAGACAAGGAACCTTGGCCTCTTACTTCCACACTCTGCATGGACCCATCTTGTTGTTAAAGCCTGGTTTAGTAGGAACAGGGCACATTGCAGCTTTCCTAGCAGCTTCCTGCCCATAACAGATGCTTATCAAATGGTTGTTGAATGGACACAGAGGTTTGTTTCCAGAGCTAAAAAGCAGCCCAGAGGTGCAGTGTGTGGAAGATGATAAGGCATGGGGGCCCTTCAGGTGAGACCCTGACCAGCTCTACAAGCCACCTTCCTCCTAAGGAGTGAGAGGACTTGCTCTTCAGGTTTGAAGATTAATTGATTTGTCTGCTGCATCCAAAGGAAATCCTACTTTTGTCTTCACTGTGGTGAACTCAGTGACAGTGCTCCCCATCGGCTCAGCCCTTTGGACACTCCATCTCCAGGCGGTGGCACTCTTAGGTGGTGCAGCCTTGCTGGAGGAAGAGCCTCTTCCTGCTTCCTGTTTTCCATCTCTGCTTCACACTTGTATTTGAAGATTCCTGCTCCAGCTGCCATGCCTCCCCACCATAATGGATTCCTACCCCTCTAGAACCACAACCCCAAATAAATTCTTTCTGCCATAAGTTGCTTTTTTATTTATTTATTTATTTATTTATTTTGGTTTTTCGAGACAGGGTTTCTCTGTGTAGCTTTGCGCCTTTTCCTGGAACTCACTTGGTAGCCCAGGCTGGCCTCGAACTCACAGAGATCTGCCTGCCTCTGCCTCCCGAGTGCTGGGATTAAAGGCATGTGCCACCACCGCCCGGCATAAGTTGCTTTTTTGATCATGGTGTTTATCACAGCAAAGCATTTAGGATGCTCAGCCATCAATCCATGGAACACATTGCTGATCATTCTGTTCAGTGTTTGATTTGATAGAGAATGCCAAACAAAAAAAAAAAGTCCTCACATTTTAAATCTCATAGTTCTTTATAAGTAAGTGTAATAGATACACCTTCAAAGGGACCAATGGATTGAAAATAGTATTTTGTTCAAAATCTCTGTGAATCCTCTAAACAAATTATCTCACATAAAGATGGATTATATATAGCAGTGTTTTAGCAATACACTGAGTGCCTCACTGACTTTCTCCTTGCTGTAAGAAAATACCCTGAAAAAAAAAAAGTCTTAAGAGAAAAGTAGTTTATTTTGGCCTACATTTCCAGGGGGACACAGTCCATCACTGCAGGAAAGCATGACAGAGACAGGGAAGGCAGTGACAGGAGCAGGCAGCTGGCTGGTCACATTGAATCCATACTCGGGAAACTAGGAGTGAAAAGAAAGTAGAGCTAAGCTATAAAGACTCCAGGCCCTCCCCCAGTGACATACTTCCTCCAGTGAGGCTCCGCCTCTTAAAGGTTCCACATACTTCCCAAACTGCACCACCTGCTGGAGATCATACTCATGAGCCTATGGGGGCACATGTCCAACCAAATCACCACAGCAATGCCCCAGGAAGGAATTTAACTTTATGTATAGTAATGTTGATTTTATATAAATAAATGTATTGTAATATAAAATATCATATATGTCTATAGCACTTCACAGTATTCCTGGTAAAGCTCAATGACCTCATCTGTCTTTTTTTTTTTTTTTTTTTTTGGTTTTTCGAGACAAGGTTTCTCTGTGTAGCTTTGCACCTTTCCTGGAACTCGCTTTGGAGACCAGGCTGGCCTCGAACTCACAGAGATCCGCCTGGCTCTGCCTCCCGAGTGCTGGGATTAAAGGTGTGCGCCACCAACGCCCGGCTCATCTGTCTTTAATTCTGATTGGAGAGTCATCATTACACTTGCTTTCCTGGGGGCCACTGAGAAGTGGAGGTACCTGGGAAGTGAGATTCTAAATACACCTTATCACTGTATTTCATCTAATGTGTCCTAACCAATCCTTTCAAGTAATAATTTTTATTAATATGAGCAGGGGTGTGGCAGCTTACTGCCATACTTGGATATAGCAGCATGCAAGGAGATACATCAGAAAACAGCATGACAGGGCTTCATAAAGATACTCCCTCAGTCATAAGACGCACATGGTTTGTCCCACGTAATGTATGCTAGAAGGAGATCCCTTGCTAGACACCATTCTGGCCAGCACCGACCATTGCCAAGTACCCTGATCCTAAACTAGAATAAGGATATTATTGTCCCATTATTATGAGGTAGATAACACCCACAGTATTTTCTCAATTAGGTTTTTCTTGTTGCAAGCTTTGGTGTAGTGTTATTGTTCGCTGGTGTATTAGCACTGCCAGCAGAGTGTTCTCAGGAGCTTGAGAGCATTTATTGAAATGAAGTGAGATGGATTTCTTTTGTGAGGCCAGCAGTTAAGAAAATGAAGGAGCAAACAAGTGTCGGATAAAAGTCGGAGCCCTGCCTTTTCCCCAGAGCCTCAAGTTTTGCTTGAGGATTTGGAGGGTGGTGCTAAGGGTATAGACATATATTACTTAATTTTTCTCCTAATAAAGTGGTTCTTTACTGTTAAGATAGAGTTAGACAGTTAAACAAATCACTCCTTTGTCTTGTCCATGAAAGCCCTTGGAATCTAGAATTGCCAAGGCGTAGACAAGTCCATGACTCTGGTGGGAGGAGACAAGGAATGGAAGGAAACAGGGAGGAAGGTGAGTGGGTTGCTCTTCTGGGGCACAGAGGGAGTTCTGTCCATCAGCTAGTGCTTCCACAGTGTCCTGCACAGTATGACCTCCCTGTGGAGGGAAGGAGCAGAGCATGGAGGCTTGTGACATCTGCCCCACTGTGCCATAGCCTGGTCCTATATCCTTCAGGTCCATGTATCTGCTACCAGAGTCTACCTGTCCAGAGCCCAGATTCTTGCCTGAAAACCTGGGGTAACCAGCCCTCTGTGTTCAGGGTCTCCTCTTTAACAGCTAAGGGGTTTGGGGCTTGCATTTATAAGTCCCACTACTAGTGGAGAATGCCTGGGATACCCCCTGCCAGCTTAATCATTACATCAGGACTATGTGAGACTCATAGTGTGTATTCACATATTAATTGCATATTTTCTTTTTGTATATGATGTTCCAGGATACATCTAAATGAATATACATTTATATACATCCAACTCAGTAGACTCAGGTCAACTTTCATCCTTACTGCTGAACCTCTCCTGGTCAAGGACACCTGTGGCCTCCATGTTGCCCAGTCCAGGGGCAGGTTTCAGCTGTTATTACCCTTCATCTGTTAGAAACACTTGATGCATTTTTCCTTCTTTTTGACTACTTGCTTCCTGTGACTTGGTTCCCTAAGACCTCGTCTCTTTTCTATTCACCTACATGTTGGCTCTTGACTGTAAATACCCGATCACTCTCTGTGGTGGTTTGAAAGAAAATGGCCTGTAGTAGAATATTATTTTAAGGTGTGTTTGTAGCTAGAGTTTTCCTGCCTGGCCCACGGTCAGGATAAATCTCTTTCACCTGCCAGTCCCACAGCCGCTCAGACCCAACCAAGGAAACACAGAGACTTCTATTGCTTATAAACTGTATGGCCGTGGCAGGCTTCTTGCTAACTGTCCTTATATCTTAAGTTATCCATTTCCATAAATCTATACCTTGCCACATGGCTCGTGGCTTACCGGCATCTTTACAAGCTGCTTGTCCTGGCGGTGGCTGGCTGGCAGGCTGTGTCTCCTTCTGCCTTCCTGCTCTTTTAATTCTCTCTGTTAGTCCCGCCTACTTCCTGCCTAGCCACTGGCCAATCAGTGTTTTATTAGCAACACATTTGCCATACAGAACATCCCACAGCATGTGTTACTTTTGTTTATGTTGCATTTGTTTAACTCTGTGAAGCTGAGTTACTGTGCCTGTCTAAAACACCTGATTGTCTGATAAAGAGCTGGCCAATAGCAAGGCAGGAGAAAGGATAGGCGGGGCTGGCAGGCAGAGAGAATATATAAAGGGAGAAATCTAGGAGGAGAGAGAAGTAGTCAGAGAAGGAGGAGGACATGAGGGGCCAGCCACCCAGCTACACAACCAGCAATGGAATAAGATTTACAGAAGTAAGAGAACAGGAAAAGCCCAGAGGCAAAAAGTAGATGGTGTAAGTTAAGTTATGAAAAGCTGGCAAGAAACTAAGCCAAGCTAAGGCCAGGCATTCCTAAGTAAGAATAAGCCCCCATGTGTGATTTAGTGGGAGCTGGATGGCAGGCCCCCAAATAGAGCAGAAACAAACAACAATGCCCCCCAAAGCGAGTAGCACTTTTAGGAGGTGTGGCCTTGTTGGAGTAGGTGTGGTCTTGTTGGAAGAAATGTGTCACTGTGGAGGTGGGCTTTGAGGTCTCATATATGGTCAAGCCCCAGGCAGTGGTGGTACACACCTTTGATCTTAGCACTTGGCATCTCACACCTTTAATCCCAGTACTAGGGACGTGGAGACAGGAAGTAAGATGGCTGGGTGGAGAGAGGACTATAAGGCAGGAGGAGACAGGAGCTCGGTATTTTTCAGGCCTAGTATTTCATAGCGGTAAGAACTTGTGGCTGGCTGCTCTGCTTCTCTGATCTTTCAGCTTTTCCCCTCATGTGTGGCTCCAGGTTCTTATTATTAAGACCAATTAGGATTCATGCTACACAAGCCATACCAGTGAAGCAGACCACTTCCTGTTACCTGCAAGATATAGGACTCTCAGCTGCTTCTCCAGCACCATGTCTGCCTGCATGCCACCATGCCCCACCATGATGACAATGAACCAAACCTCTGAACTGTAAGCCACCACCCCAATTAAATGTTTTCCTTTATAAGAGTTACCATGGTCATGGTGTTTCTTCACAGCAATAGAATTCCTAAGACATTCTTCATTTTTCACTTCACACAGACCAGTTCCCTGACTGTATACTCAGCCACATACTAGACAAGGCCACTTGGACATCTGAAGATCACAGTACCCTTGATGTTCTCAAGACTGAGCTCTTAATCAGTCCCCCAAACACGCTCCCTGCTGTGGTCCTCTCTAGTTCAGGGAACAGCTGGTCATTGGTTAAAGGTGAAACTATTAGCACCATTCCCCATTGTGCTCTCTTTCTCTGTTTTCTTTCCTTCCTTTATTTTTGTACACCAGCAAGTCCGTTTGCCACTTCCTCCAGATCCCTCCAGAGTCAGATCTCTTTCCCCTTTCTTGTCTCCTTGTTCCAGGTCACTGAAGTCCCTGGCGAGGACTATCACACCAGACTCCACCCTGGCCCCTTTTCCTGTCTAGTCTGGTTCATCTTGTTCTCCCTCCAGCGTAGGTCACAATGGCACCCCTCCGCCCATTGCCATTGACTTGTTCTCATCTTAGAATAAAAATCACTCTCTTCATGACACCCTACGTGGCCTCATTCACCAACCTCCCCATTTATTTCCTACCAATCTCTGCTCCTTCTCTCTCCCTGCTGACTCATCTGCAGACAAAAGGGGCCCTTGCCCCTCCATCTCCCCCCTAGGAATGTCCCCTCTTCAAGGTCTTTGTAGCAGTGGATGCTACATGTAACTAAGTCCTCACACTCTCAACTGCTACAGGAATCTGCTCAAGGGCTTCCTCTGCACTGTGGCTGATCACCCTGCTGACCTTTGCAGTTCCTATCAGGAAGCCTCTCCGGACCATCTTGTGCTGATTCCTGGTTTCTCACCACAGACCACCTCACCATCTGTCCTCCTGTTCATTCCCCCTGCATTCCTTTGCTCTTCTCTGCTTTCCTCAGTACGGTGTGAGCACCCAGGGAACATGGGTTTTGACTTGTCTTCACCAATCACATGTCACAATAAACATTTGTGGAATACACAGGCAAGCCAATGTGAGCACCAGTCCCCAACTCTCCATCTCACTGATTATGGATAATGCTGTTTTTCAAGTGTTAATTCCAAATCTTTTTAGGAATGACTAAGAAAAATTACACATCGTTCTGAACAAAGTTGCTCTCCCTTACCTATCTCCCCTCATGCACGCACCTCACTCTGGAGCAGTTTCTTGGGCTGATCTCTGCTGTGGTGATGCAGGCAATTCTTTTCTCCCTGTGGGCAAATGCTTAGACATTACACTTCAAACACCACATATTTATCACCAATATTTACATAGCTCTGGCTGTTCATTTTACTACTAGAAATCAAGGGAATAAAATCTTCTCATGTTGGACTAAGTGCTTCCTTCAGCTACCAATGAGAGCAGAGACTCCCGGGAATTTCTTTCCTGGCTGAGTTATTACTTCATGCCCAGGCAGGGGCCTTCTACTGTATATTCATGAACTGATTCCATTTTATCTTCGGTATAGTCTGTATTATTTGCATGTGATCCATGCAAATGGCGAGGCCTATCAATCTGGCTGTTTTCTAGACCAGTTTGTGTGTGTATTCAAGGTCTTTCCCCCAAGAACTCCAACGACTGTTCTGTTCCAGCATCTCCAAGGAGCCTGGGTACCTGGCAGTTCTTGCTGACCCAGCTAAAGAGGCCAAATGATTCATTTCACTTTCAGGGACTATTACTGGGTTTCCATATTCCCTGGCACTATAAATAGCACTCCAGGGAGCACTCAGGCACACAGAACATTTTCTTTGCAGTCTAGCTCGATATTTGCAGAGGAAAGTCACATGCTGTCTGGTTTGACACAAGTCACCTGTCCCTTAATGGCTCTCGAGTTCTAAACAGAACCACCCAGGGTGTTCTGCTCACAAGCCATGTCTTTCCTTCCAGCAACACTGATGCCTTTGTTTGTACCGCCGCTTCTGTCTGGCAGAGTCCCGAGTGTTCTTCTTTCTATGTGAGGTGTGTGTGTGTGTGTGTGTGTGTGTGTGTGTGTGTGTGTGTGTGTATGTGTGTGTGTGTACATGCCTGAGGTCAACACTGTGTGTCTTTATCAATTGCTTTATATCTTATTTTTGGGGGAAGGGTCTTGCACCTAGCCTGGGGCTCATGATTCTGCCTGGCTGGCTGGCCAGTGAGCACCAGAATCTCCTTGTCTTGTCTTCACTGCCCCCACCCCTCATTCTAGGATTCTAAGCGCATACAGTCATATTCAGCTTTTTCATGCAAGTTGTACGGCTCACACTCAGGAGCTCACACTCACTAGACAAGCACTTTGCTGACTGAGCCATCTCCTTAGCCCTTTACTTATTCTTCAAATGACAAAGCTCTGAGTACCTACTCCTTCGTGGCTTTGCCTAGTGGTTGCTGAGGCTTCCTCTTCAGCAAAGTCGGCAACTTTATGGTACAGTTTCGTTTGTGGCCAAAGTTCACACTCGTCACTCCTTCTCTCTTCACACCCCACACTGTGAATCTTGAAGCCTCAGACTTCCGTATCCTAGCTGTCCCCAGCAGTTAACGTAAGAAATAGCTTCCCAGAAACAGCTGGGAAGCAAATGGCTCATGGTGCCACTGCAATCACACAGAGAACAGGATTCACTGGACTTTATTTCCTGTCTGAGGCCTTTAGAAACAGTCTTGTATTTAGTTTGGACTTTTCTGTTTTCCCTAGCAAACACCCTGTGGTATATGCTCAGCCAATTTGAGAAGGAAAAAACAAAAACAACAACAAAAACAATGACCTTGTTACATTTAAATATATTCCAGGGACTTTTTGTAGTTTTGCTTCACCCTCCCGCCCTTTTAAAGCTCAAAGAAACAGGCCAGTTGGTTCCTCCTTCTCAGTGTTCTTTTTGCCCTGCCGGGTCTTCCTTCAGATTCCCCAGGTCTGCTGTCAATAATGATTTCCGCGGTGCGCTTGTGTGTTCTCTGCAGTGAAAACCCGCCTTGTTTTCTGTTGCTAGGCAACCCCCTTCCAGCTGCCATTGAAGAAGTGTGCGGTGGTGGGAAACGGTGGGATTCTGAAGATGAGTGGCTGTGGCCGTCAAATAGATGAAGCAGATTTTGTCATGCGGTAAGAGAGCACCCACAATGTGGCCTCTGACTCCTCTCCTCCCCCCACCCTTGCTTAGCCCCGGGCCTTTCAAACCTAGTGGCTTGCAATTAATCCCCTGTCTTTAGCTGTCTTTAGCTGGTCAAGCCCATATACAAGTGAGTTAGGAGTGCACTCAGGGAGCGAGCGAGCTAGCGAGGGGCTTTCCCCCAAGAAATTCCAAAGCCAAGAGGGCTCCTCTGCTGCTAACAAGGGCTGCAGGGAGAAGTCCGGGCTCAGACCTTCCCTGAGATTATGTACTTGGGTGATTAAAACCTTGAAAATTGCTCTTTCCTCGGGGCTGACTCCATATGCATAAACATTTTAGCCATTTGTAAGTGTGCCCTTTTCTTCTTAGTTTTCCACAGAAGCACTGGAAAGGAACAAGTGGGATCTAGAGATGGGGCTGATCTGCGTGTGACTAGGAGAGTGGCAAGAAGCATCGGAGAGGGAACTTCACACCAGGAGGAACCTTGGTCAAGGGACTGAGCAGCATGGGGATGTGGGGACACAGACACGAGTGTTGTAAAGGACAAGGGGCCCCTTCAGGGCAGTGATAAAAACTGCTAAGCCTGACCAAAGGAAGACACCTTCACACTGCAGACCGCCAGCCGGTGCTGAGTGAGTCTGAGCAAAGCCTGCTAAGGAGACATGTGGAGAGCACACACAGCAGGTGGCTGCCTTGGCGCAGATGGACGGTGTCTAGCTAAGAAGGAGGGAAGGTGGAGTGTCAGGGGGAGGGCTCTAGATAGAAATCACGTGAGGTGACACATCCCGAAGCCAGGTCAGGATAAGAAGTGGGCTCTGCAATGAGAGGTGTGATGGAGTAGAGGAACAGGTTGAGTGACAATGCCATTCAGGGCGGGGTTATGTAGCATGAGTCTTAAAAGTTCTTATTAATAAAATCAAACCCGAGGCCAGGTATTGGGGTGAATACTGGAAGGTCAGAGAGCCAGAACAAGCCACAGCTATCTCACCTCACTGGATCCTCAGCTGGTCTTGCTTCCTCAGACTGGAAGCCTCTATGTCCTCATATCCGAATGACTCTCAGTTGAACTGCTGCTAGAAGCCTGAATGCTTAACCAGGCCAAATGCCTAACCAGGTCAAAATGCTTCTCCAGGCCAAATGCTTAACCAGCTGAAAGCTTCTAGTTTCTGGTCCTCACGCCTTATATACCTTTCTGCTTTCTACCACTATGCCTGGGATTAAAGTCTCGGTTTTTCTGGGATTAAAGGCGTTGTCACCATGCCTGGCCATTTCCAATGTGGCCTTGAACTCACAGAGATCCAGAGGGATTTCTGTCTCTGGAATGCTAGGATTAAAGGCGTGTGCTACCACTGCCTATTCTCATATTTAATATTGTGGCTGTTCCATCTCTGACCCCAGATAAGTTTATTAAGGTACACAATATTTTGGGGAACACAATACCACCCACCACAGGGTTATGGAGTGGGGAGGGGGGCGGTGAGGGAAATGTAGAATAATTAATGAGTTCAAGGCTAAGCATGGCCCCTGGAGTGGGAGCTCAGCTTATCTGAGACACAGTGTGGAAAAAGGAAAACATGTCTCATTGAGGAAACAAAAGAACATTGAAAGGTTGGGGGAATCTTTCAGATGAACCCCACAATTTCAAGGACATAGGAATGACTATGAACCAGGAACCCAAGGATCCTCTAACCAGAAAGGACCTAAGTTTGAATCCTGGTATCTACCTAAAAGGCCAGATGTGTTCATAATTCCAGAGGTAGGGAGGTGGAGACTGGAGGATGCCTTGGGTCTGTAGAGCAGCCAGTCTAGCTGAATTGATCTCTTCAGGTGAGAGATCTCAAGCGGGAGACCCTGGCTCAAAATATAAGAGGGAGAGTGGCTGAGGAAGACACTGTTGCAGACTGCTAGTCTCTACATGCATGAACACACACACACACACACACACTCACCATGGGTGCACATGTAGGGTGGGGGTGGGGCTCTGAGAATTCTAATCCAATTTGGAGCTCGGAGCTGTGTGAAAGTGTTTCAGGTGGAGCCATTTCCCTAGAGAATGCCACATACCCTCTCAGAGGAGAGTTGCTTCGCCATCAAGACATGGTGTCTCACTTGGTGAAACTTGTGGCAGTGGTGTTGTGGGGTGTAGGTGTGGGGGTGAGGATGGCCTTCCCTTCCTGCCTTTCCTTCAAGAGTACTGTAATTTTCCACTGTAGGATTGTGTTTTCTCCTCCACTGCTATTTAGTTGATTTTACGTTATTTTTGCAATGTACACAAATAATAGGGGAAGGAGTGCAGGATGTTTTAAGACAGTAAGTGCTGCACTTGTTTCAGGAGAGGCATGGTGCCCGCCACAGGCTGAGGAACAAGGTCCAATAAACTCTAACACAGAGGAAGGTTTCATGGAGCAACCTTCCCTACAGCTCCAGTGAGTGCTGCTTGGGTGTCACCAAACATGGGAGAAGATGTAGGAGAAATATTTATGGCACAGGAGTGGATAAAGTCTCACAGAAGGCAGAGGCAGAGGAGGGTAGCAGGGAACCACAGTGATGTCAGCACCCACTCCAGTCCCTGGGTTATTATATGAGGCTGAAAAGCTAATAAAGAACAGGGTTGGGAGGACATGCCAGCCTCATGGTTAACCAGGTTGGTGCCCTACATAGTGTCATTTTACCTCTGCCTAGGCTGTTGGAGGAAGGGGAAGGAGACATCCCTCGGTCCACCCTGACTTCATACATACTTCTGTGAATACTGTGTCATTGTCCTGTTTACACCCTTTTCAAACCTTCAAGTTGCTCTGAAGCACATTCAGTGAAGAAATGTTAGAAGAGACTTTAAGGCCAGAGCCTGGTTCAGCAGCTCCAGCAGGCTGTGCATAATTAAGTAGTCCCATAATTCTACCCATCACCGACCCATCATCTACAGCTCTCATCCTGTCCTACAAGCTAGTCCACCCTGCTGAGTCTTCTCTTAAACCTGTTCGTCCTGAGGGTGCATACTTGCCCTCATGGATAGCCGTCCTCATCTGGGGTGGGAGGCCTGTCCTATGAGGTTTTTATTTGCCTGGAATTTAAGGTGACTCAAGAGAAGGGCCAAGAACAGTGACATTCTGCTGTAGCATCCCAAGTGCAGGCACAAGATGAGGACAGAGATGCCCATCCCTCCCCTGCTCTCAGCTACCCTGCAGCCCAAGGGGGAGCCAAGCTGTTTAGGAACAGCATATTCTATTGCTCCCAACGTGTGTGTGTGTGTGTGTGTGTGTGTGTGTGTGTGTGTGTGGCTACCATTAGGAAGATGAGTATTTTCAACTTAACATGGAGAAGAGCTGGCCTAAGTACCATAGGGGATTATCTCATGGTGCCCCATTTATCCCAAATTGACATGAATAGGTTGGCCTTTTACACAATCTGCTGTGGATACTATACAAGTTCAGGACTATTGAGTACCTGGGAGATTGGAAAGCTGTGGTATGGGTAAATGAAGTGGGGGGGAAGAGAGTCTCCTATACAGTGTACCCAGATTACAGTTGAGAGTATCCTCCAGCCCTCTCCTTCAAGCATTCCATAATGTTCTTTGCACAGACATTTTCTAGACATATTCTTTAAAATGTTAAAAACCAATCTCCCATTTTTGAAAATGCACATTTATTCTTTAACCAAAAGTAGCACTTTAAAAATAATTTTGGCCAGGCGTGGTGGCACACGCCTTTAATCCCAGCACTCGGGAGGCAGAGCCAGGCGGATCTCTGTGAGTTCAAGGCCAGCCTGGTCTACAGAGTGAGATCCAGGAGAGGCACCAAAACTACAGAGAAACCCTGTCTCAAAAAAAAAAAAAAAAAAAAAAAAAGACAAGAAAAATAATTTTGTGGGGCTGGTTGTATTGCTCAGTGGGTAGGGTACTTAGATAAAACTGGATGTGGTAGGACACACCTCTAATCCCAGCATTTGGGAGGTGGATCAGAAGTTTAGGATCATCCTTGGCTACATAGGGAATCTGAGGTATTCCGGGGCTACAGGAGACCCTGTCTCAGAACAATAACAACAAATTCTTTAATTCAGTTTCTCTAGAACATTTCAAGGCAGAGTAATAATGATTATACATTGAAGACAGACTGTGTGGCTCACAGTCACAGTATGGCAACAGTTTTGAAGCCTTTTGGATTGTGTGCAGAGGACTGTTCTGCGTGCTTTTACACACACACACACACACACACACACACACACACACACACACACACTGTGTTTTTCCTTTGTTGAGTGTCCTATCCAGCATACCCATTCCTCATCCATTTTACTCTTCTGTTCCTGGATCTCTTTCAAGATCACAAGCATTACCATTATGGAGATACTTTAAGCAATTAATGTTTTCTCAATTGTGCCAACAAGCAACAATGTGGAATTTGGGACACTTTATCCAATTATGCCTTATTAGAAACAATTTGACTGTATTAAATGGGCCTTTTATGTAAATCTATGTAATTATCAATTTAGGAATTGAGGAGCTAAACTCATAGTGCACTTTTCCTGAGGAAAGAGATACAGGGAAAGGCCCTGTTATTTGTGCTGGAAGAGACTGTTTACAGAACAGAAGGCAGACATTGCACCGATATGCACTGTCATCAGTTTTCAGAAAGCCACATGTAAAGTCTGTCTTGCTATCAGCACCCCTCTTTTAACAGGAGAAAACAATTCTGCAAATTTTATTGTTGTTTGGTTTTTTTTTAATTTGCTTATTTATTGACAGAATTTTTTTTTGAGGTTTTACTCCATGGTAAAAGATATAAATGGATCCAGGCATATGAATCATGGAACACAGAAGAAAGCAAAAGATTGTATATGAAAACTATTTTGTTATTGACAAGACACATTACAAGGACTCCCTAGCAAAATTTAGAACCCACAGTTGGTTCTCAGATGTTCACAAGGGCAGTCCAGATCAAAGCATCCTTAAGAGGCACGTCCAAATTTTAGCCTGTGTTTTATTTGAGAAGCCATCTTGTCTTTGCAAAGAACAGTTATATAGTGCAGTCACAATCTGATCCATATACCGCATGATGGGGCCTGGTTATTGATGCTGAGTCCACTCTTCTGCAAGACTCCTCAGGAAACCACATGGGGTATGGTGTCATCAGGAGCTTGTAGATGCCTTAAGCATGGGCTTTGTGACCAGCTCCTCCACAGCGTTCCACAGTGCCCCCTGTTTGCTTTCAGTGAATATTCAACAAGTCACCAGCTGGCTGGCTGGCTGACTGACCCGTGTGTGGCTACCAGAAAAACCAGTTTTTTTTTTTTTTTTTTTTTATTACCCACAAACAGATGAAAGGGAAATTTTTAATCAACATGGAGACGTTTCTGCCTGGATGGCCTGATGTGGTGGGAGTCACGGGGCTCATAAGAAAGAGAAGCTGGGATGGGAGCAGGTCAGCTGATAGGTGCACGGGCAGTTTCATCTCCCAGGGCACACTGGTAGGGAAAATCTAGCAGCTCACAGAGGCCACATCTTTATCTATAAATAAACCATGCAAGTTGGACATGCCCTGATATGGTAGGAGTCACGTCTGACATGTGGTTGGAGAGGAAAGATTCAACTTATAATGCAAATGCATAATCAGATTTCTGTGTTCTTTCTGACAGGATAGTTTTGGCTGTGTGAAACATCAAAATAGAGAGTTTTAGCAGAGTTCTCTTAGTCCTTCCCATGGCCCGGGAAGGCAGGCAAAGTTGTTATCCTAGTTCCAGGTCATGGAGGAACTGTGGCCAGGGAAACGCATGAACCTCCTGATGCCCGCCGGCAGAAAGCCACAGGTTTGGATGTGAGACAGCCATGTTTCCCACTCTGTGCATTCCTAAGCCATCATTACCAAAGGAAGCAGTTAGGGCAGTGATGGAGTTTGGGGGTAGCAGTGGGGTGATTGCTCTCTCTCATGGAGAACATCACTTTTTAGGCCGGGAAGATGGCTCAGTTGGTAAAGTCCTGGCCACACCAGCTTGAGGGTGTGAGTTCCACCACCCCAACCCCGGGCGAAAGCCAGGCATGGTGGCAGGTGCCTATAACCTCAGTGCCATGGAAACAGACAGGAGGATCCTGGAGCTCATTGGCCAGCTAATGCAGCCAAGACAGTGAGGTCCAGGTTCAGTGAGAGAACTTGTCTCAAAAAATAAGGTGGACAGTGATTGAGGAGGACTTAATGTTGACTTCTGGTCTCCACTTGTGTGCACAGAGCATACTACTCCCTCCACCCTCCCCTCCACACACCACTTTTACCCTTAGCAGAGCAGGAATGGTACAGAACACTACAATGTTTTGGGTGACGATACTCTCTGTCATCACCTTAATCCATCTACACCTTGGCCACATGTACAAAAATCATTCATGCATTAGGTTAGCTGAATAGTACGTGACCCAGAAAGTGCTGCTACAATGTAAATTTTTGGAAAATAAAGAAAAACATGAGAAAATAGCATAATTCATCAGTGTTTATATGTAGGCAGAGGGTGTGGGGTGCCCTCTACCTTCTGAGCCCTCATTTCAAGTTCAAAGTGCTCTGTTCTACCACTTCAAATGTTGTTTCTTTTCTCATTATTTATGAAGATTTATTTTATCTTATATGAATGTGTATAGTACGCCTGTGAGTATATATGCACCACACGTGTGGGTTCCAGCAAAACCTAGAAGAGGCTATCAGGTCTCCTGGAATCGGGTTACAGACAGTTGTGAGCTGCCATGTGGGTGCTGAGTCCTGGATCCTCTGCAAGGACACTAAATGCTCTTAACGGCTGAGCCATCTTTCAAGCCCCTATTTATTTATTTATTTATTTATTTATTCATTCATTCATTCATTCATTCATTCATGCATTTATTCTTATGTTTACTTTTGACACAAGGTTTCATGTGGCCCAGGCTGACTTAAACTCACTGTGCAACCAAGGCTGCTTTGGATTCTGTATTCGCTACCTCCCAAGTATGGGATTACAGGTGTATGACACCATACTTCAAATGTATCTTCAGCAAAACAGATACACTGTAGTTATCATCTCTTCTTTGGTAGATCATCTACTTCTGTCCCTGACATTTTCTTCTAACAACAACAACAACAACAACAACAACACACACATACACAAACCAAACAAATAAAAACAAACAACAACAACAACAACAAACCAAAAAACAAGCCCCCCAGCACTTTGATGATGCTAATGGTTCATTAGTCATCTAATGCCTATGAGAAGGGACCGGTGCCGAAAACAGTTATTTGTGAATTGAGCTAGAATTAACATTCCTATTTGTGTCCTTATAATCGACTTGATTTAAAAGTGCGTGAGTCATTTTGAAATGTTCCTTCTTGCATTTCTAGATGTAATCTCCCTCCTTTGTCAAGTGAGTACACCAGGGATGTCGGATCCAAAACTCAGTTGGTGACAGCTAATCCCAGCATAATTCGCCAGAGGTAAGACTTCATGGTTTCTCTTTATGGGGACTCAAGACGAAGGTTTGTGAAGTCATCAGCATCTCAAAGGGAGTGGGCATCATTCAGCCTGGGAAACAAAGGGGGAAGCCATCTGGGCAGGCAGGAAGGAAGGAGGAGGGAATCCTAAATAAACTCAGCAGGATTATGGGAGTCCTCCGGTATTTCATGCTTCCTCCGGGGTTTGGCTCTCTCTGTTAGAGATAGTGTAAATGACAGGGGATCGATTGTTTTGCTCGGAGCCCTGCACAGCTTCCTGCCCACTCATTACTACTCATAGCCAGTGTGCTGGCTCTGGTCTGACTTTCCAGCCAGCAACTGTGAACTGATTTATTAAACCAAAGACAAAGAAAAGACCAATTTGCCATATGCACACATCAAAACAGCAATGTTTTCAGAATGTACAAGAGCATGCGGTTATATAGATTGACTATACCGTATCAGACTTTGCAGGGCAGATAAAAAAAAGTCTTAGTATCAATCCCAGAATGCTTGACAACCACTATGGGAGCATTTGGGGTCCAGTCACTCTTTGATGAAGCCCACTGGTGAATTAAGACTGTTTGGAAAGAGAGAGAGAGTACAGGACACACCCGTGAGTCTGACCCACTGGATTTCAAACTTGTTTGTTCAAGTATCCTTCAAAATAATTAAAAAATACCATCATTTTCTTTATTGTTATCAGGTTATCTAGTATTTTTGGCAGGAGTTAAATTGTAGATTTTCAGTTCCTTATGTGTTACTTATATGCTTTATGTGCACATTGTCAAATCTCAGAGTGTTTTTTGGTGTGACTTGTCCTGAGGTGAAAGCCTGGGTTCTCAGTCAGATTACATTAAGGTAACTTTCTGGCACAAAGATGGCCTTTTATAGTCAAGTAAGTGTTACAGTGTCACTGAATAGAATCCTCTCCCTGACACCTAATTATTCAACATAAAATAAGGTACAGGGACCTGCCAGGAGTCTGTCCCTAACAAGGTAAAGCACAACACATTTTGGTTTCTTCTAGAGATATTCTTGCCCCACCCCAACCCAGAAGATTCCTCTGTTATGAATGGGGCCTTTTGTGGCCTGGAGTCTTTTTGCAATACCAGACTTCATTCATCAACAAATATTTTCTTTCTGTTTCTCTGAGTTTAATACTTCTACACTTACTAGTTCTGTAATTGAAGTTATTTAACCTCCTTTCTGTTAATTGGGAATAAAATTATTCATCTGAGGACTATTGAAAAAATGAGATAATGTGACAGAGTCAATGAAGCCATGCTGACTGCTGTCCCAAATTGATCCTCTAGAGGACCTCCTGTTGTAATACATTCCGATCTTAAATGTGCTTTTAAATACATTATTAAACACACAAGAAGTTCAAGGGCATCTACATGCTTCCCCTAGCCTCCCCAAACCCAAATACAGAGCAGAAAGTAGGATCCTAAAACCTGTAAAGGTCACACACTGAAACTTAGAACAGGAGACCAGGCCCTAGACTCAAAGCGCCCTGTGTTGAACCTGAGAAGTGGATTCATGTGGCTGAAGGTCGGGAGTAGCCATCAGTGTCCAAAGAAGCTAAGGTAAATTCACCTAGAGAAATGCTCTCAGAGATCTCATTTTGTTCAAACAAGTGCAGTCTCATAAGCAAGCCCTTCAGTACACTCTAATCATTGATAATGATCATCTTCAGAGACAAAAGGAAAACAAAATAATCACCAGTATAAGTTCCTGAGAACTTACTAAAATTGTCAGGTATGCCAAGTCACAAAATATGAAATCATTGTAGCAAAACATGATGTGTCAATCAAGAGTTAAAAACAAAGTAGAAACAAATAGATCTTTTAGAAACGCACGGAATAATTGCTGAAGTGGATTGATATCAGATTAGACACAACTAAAGAGAGAATTGGTGAACTGGAAAGAAAAGTGAGGATTTTCCCGATATGAAAGTAAATCTGAAACTACAGCTGTGGGACTGCACAATAGACACGAATATTTAGATGTTTTCATAATTAACAAATGGTATCACCTATGAGCACTGGAAAGTGTTGGAGAGATTTCACCTAAGGGTTTATAGCTATAGCTGGTTCCACAGATAAGCCATGACTGGAAGAGAGATGACTCCATGAGGTAAACTGGTGAACTTGCATTTGAATTAATTAGTTTTCTTGTCAAACATAAAATGCTTGAAAGAAGTAACTTAAGGTAGGAAGGATTTATTTTGGTTTATGATTTGAGAAGGCACAGTCAATCCTGGTAAGAAAGCATGGTGGTAAGATGGCAGCATGATACCATGGCAGCAAGAACAGATTATGGGTGATGCAGCTGGAGCTGAGGCAGCTGGCGACTTCGTGTGGGTGAATCAGGACGCAGAGAAATAGGAAATGGGGCCTTATATATCTCAAAGCCTGTCCCAAGAAACCCACTTCTTCAGTGAGACTTCCTGAAGATGTCACAACTTCCTTAGACCCTGTCTTAGGGTTTCTATTGCTGTGAAGAGACACTATGACCACAGCAACTCTTATAAAGAAAACATTTAATTGAGTGATTTACAGTTCGGAGATTTAGTCCATTATCCTCGTGGTGGGACATGGTGGTATGCAGGCAGACATGATGCTGGAGAGGTAGCTGAAGGGTTCTGCATCTTGTGCAGGCAACAGGAAGTGAACTGAGGCACTGAGTGTGACTTGAGCATATATGAGACCTCAGAACCCACCCCCACAGTGACACATTTACTCCAACAAGGCCATACCTGCTATAACAAAGTCACACCTCCTAATGGTGTCACTCCCTATGAGCTTATGGAGGCCAATTATATTTAATGACCACATTTCACTCCCTGGCCCCCATAAACTTATAACAATATCATAATGCAAAAATGCATTCAGTCCAACTCCCAACTATAGACTAGTTCCCATAGTCTATCACAGTCTCAACAATGTTTTAAAGTCCAAAGTTCAAAGTCTCTTCTGAGATTCATGCAATCTCTTAACTGTAATCCCTTATAAAATCAAAATAAAAAAACAGATCACATACTTCCAACATATAATGGCACAGGATATACATTACTGTTCCAGAATGTAGGGAAGGGAGCTTAGCAAGGCAACACTGGACCAAAGCAAGACCATCTGGGAAAACTCCAGACTCTACATCTCCATGTCTGATGTCAAAACACTATAGATCTCCAATTCCTTTCAGATTTGTTGACTGTAACACACTATTTTTCTCTTGAGCTGGCTCCACTCTCCATTAGCAGCTCTCTTTGGCAGGTATCCCATGGTTCTGGCATCTCTAGCATCTTGGGGGCTCCAAGGCAATCCAGGCTTCACCTTCATAGCTTCACACAATAGCTTCTCTAGGCCTCCATTCGGGGACACACCTGACATATGCCTGGCCTCAGTGGCTTTTCTTAGTCATGAAGGGAGATTCCATAATGCCTTTCTTCTATCCTTGACTCTGAAGCCAGAGCCATGTGGCTGAAGCTGCCAAGTTCTGCTGCTTGCTGGGGCTGGAATATGGCCCCCTCGTTCAATTACATCTCCATCAGCTTTCTGTTTTCCAGTTTCCCTTCACTTCCTGAACTTGGGTGTTCTGGAATTTGCTCTGTAGAACAGGCTGGCCTCAAACTCAGAGACCTGCCAACCTCTGCCTTCCCAGTGCTGGGATTAAAGGTGTGCACCACCACACCCAGCTCTAAACTTTTCTTTAATTTCTTTACACAAGTTGGAAACTTCTCTGGGTGGGATCTTGCCCTGAGGTCACCATTCCCTTTATTCTATTTCTTAATCTGTTCATCTCCTTGAACACAGGATTTAGCTCCATTCCACTTCCTGGTTTTCCTTTCTCCTCAAATTGTTCTACATCATTTATTTTTTTCTTGCTCAGCTTACTCCATTTTATCGTAAATCTTCATTAGAGTTACCATTAATAACCACAGGTCAGAGTCTATACCAGGCTGTTTTGAGACTTCCTTTGCCAACAGAAGTAATCTAAAACTCTTCACTTTAGCCTCAGGCAGACTCTTCAGATAAGGGCAAAAGGCAGGCACAAAAATGCACCAAAACACACAAGAATGATCTCTAGGCCACATATTAATATTCTTCTCCTCTGAAACCTCTTGAGCCAGGCCCCCACATTCAAATCCCCTTCAGCAACACTGTCCTCCATGTTCCTACTAGCATGGCCCATTAAGCAGCACTTAAAGCATTCAACTGCTTTTCTAATCCACAGTCCTAAGGTCAATATTCCGTTAAAGAAAAACATGGTCAGGCCTATCACAACAATACCCCAGTCCCTGGTACCAACTTCTGCCTTAGTTAGGGTTTCTATTGCTATGAAGAGACACCATGGCCATGGCAACTCTTATAAAGGAAAACATTTAATTGGAGCTGGCTTACAGTTCAGAGGTTCAGTCCATTATCATCATTGTGGGACATAGTAGCATGCAGGCAGACATGGTGCTGGAGATAGCTGAGAGTTTTACATCTTGTTCAGGCAACAGGAAGTGATCTGAGGCACTGAGTGTGACTTGAGCATGTATGAGACCTCAAAGTCCACCCCAGCAGTGGCACATTTACTTCAATAAGGCCATACCTACTCCAATAAGACCACACCTCCTAATAATACCACTCCCTATAAGCTTGTGGAGGCCAATTACTTTCAGACTACCACAGACACCATCACTGGCTGAGGACCAAGTGTTAAAACACATGAACCTAATTGGAGACATTCCACATTCAAGCCATAACACTATTTAAAAGGAAAGATTTGCTTAGGACTGTCTGACCCATGTTTGGATGTGGTAGTTGGAATGAGATATCCCCATAGTCTCGGGCATTTAAATATTTGGTCCAGAATTGGTGTCACTGTGTGGGGAAGCTTGGGTGTCAGCATGTTGGAGGAGATATGCCACTGGAGAAGGGTTTTGAGAGTTTGAAATCTAATGTTATTTTAAATTATCTTTTTGCTTTCTTTTCGTGTTCAAGATGTGAGCTTTCAACTTCCAGCTGTAGCCACCATCCCCCACTCTGCCACTGTAGACTTTTAGCCTTCTGGAACTCCAAAGAAGCATTCTTCTGTAAGTTGTCTGGTCATGATTTGTCCCAGCAATAGAAAAGTAGCTGATGCAAATAGTAACAGAATATAGGGAAGGGTGAAGAATCCACACTTGATAAACATTAACAATACAGAAGTAAGAGTGGCGTGAGCCACAGTCAAGGCACAGCGTGACTACCTTAACATGATGAGCCAGCGGGAAAGAGACCGCAGGTCTCCACAGGTTACTATAGGGAAGCTTTTTATTAATGTATAATTGACAAGACCTCCTATTTCCAGTTAGCTTGAAGCTGTTTATTACAGAAGCATTCCACCACTAAATAACTGCTTACAGAGGTAGCTTCCAACTAAACCCTCTCCATGTCCCGCCTGGATAAACAGTGATTACGTCTGTCTAAGATAAATTGTTATGGCTGTCTATCAGCATCTCTGCTCATTTTGTTGCTCATCTTTTTACATCAAAGCTTTTTTTAAAGTCTGAAAATGACTTTTCTTCACAGGAGGCTCTGTCACTGTCTATGCTGAGCCACCTCTCACGTCTGCCCACCCCACAGCAGGTCACCTCTACTTTCCCTAGGAGACCACACTGACCTTTGTGAGCCACATTCTTGGCTTGGTTACTATTTTGGGATAATGTCTGTTCTTCTCTGCTCCCATCACCTTTCCCTAGCTGTGCCTAACAATCTGAAGGGAGAGTAGCCAGAAAGCCCTTCCATGTGCCACTAAGAACTAACAGGTAGTCTTATAGCACTTTTCATGTTGGTTCATACCCCATTTTTAAAGGACTGTACCACATCTTTTACTCTAATACTCCCTTCTCAATCACCTCCTCCCAGCTAATAATACTCATGTCTGTCATTGAGAAAATATAAGTGAAAGGAAGCCATCAGTATCAACAACTTCACTTCAGACCTGTCACCTGTACCAGCCACCATGCTCCCACAGTCTCTGGGCCTGGTGTTCTAGTCCCTTCCACCTGGGATGAATGCTTGTCCCATCTCTGCTTTCCTTTGTTTTTTGAATGCCCTTTTCTCTCTCACAACTTCTCAGACCTTCCCTACGTGCTCAGAGAGCTTCACTGATGCCAAGGAGTACCAGAAAGCATCCTTTTTAAGGAATGGGTCCAGAAACATGCATAGTTTATCCTCTAGTGCAAGACTAATCATTCTGGAACCTTCTTTCATCACTGTCCTACAGATTAATGTTGATCTTTACCTGAATGAGGTCTCTGAATTCCTATAATTTGAATCATATTTTTCTTGGGAAAGGTTTTTTTTAAAATATTGTTTTGTATTTTTTTTTTTTTTAGTACTTATTCTCCAAGCATTTCCTCAGGAAAAGTAAAAGAAAGCAAAAGTTTTGAGACCCTTTGTGTCTGACATTGTTAGTATTTTATTTTTGTATACTATGGATGTTCTTGTTGAGATTTTATTTCTAAACATGCATTTAAACATTTTATTTTTAATTATGTGTCTCTCTGTGTATGTGCACCTAAGTGCAATGCCCTTGGAGGCCAGAAGAGGGCATAAGATCCCCTGAAATTTGTATCTGAAATTTGTAAGCTACCCCCATTATGGGTGCTGGTAACTGAACTTGGGCCTTCTACAAGGTCAGCAAATGCTCTTACAGCAACCCCCTCCACCTCCAAGCCATCTTTCTAGCCCCAGAATTCCATTCTTTTGTAAATCCTTTCAGCCTTTTGAAGAAATTCACTGAGTGTTTTCTAGTTTCAGTGTTTTGGGGAAATGAAATGACATTCTGTGTCCTGATCTCTTTGTATGTGACCTGATCTTTTACTGCCCCCTGCATTCCAATCTGGTTCTGTTCTGCTCTGTACTGGGAATTTTTGGTTTTGGTTTTCGAGGCAGTCTCACTCTTACTCAGGCTGGCCTTAAACTCCTGGCAATCCTCCTGGCTCAGCCTCCAAGTAGGATTACAGAATATGAGCCATCACACCCATCCATTCTCTATATTTTGAAATTTCATAATTATTGTGTTTTGGCCTGGTTTCTCTCATTGTTTGTCACTGAGTGGGCCTTTTCAACTTTCAAGTTTATGTTTTCCACTTTGGAAGTTTCTGGAATTTCTTCCTCAATCACAGTGCTATTGTTGCAGTCAATTGTCTAAGTCAGTTCCCATCTTATTTGACCTGTCAGTATTTCGGGTATGATTGGTACTTTTTCCTTAAATCAGCATTCTCTTCTGAGTCTCTTATCTTAGCAGTCACTACTTGGCTGGTTTCTTCTTTTCACCCATATGCTCATTATTAGAATCTAAAGAAAAGCCAGGAACACTCTTCCTTACAACAGCCCCACCCCCACTGTGACAGACATCCTGGGTTTCCAGTGTACTCCTTGGCTGCAGGAGCCCTCCTCTGGCAATGCCTGTGTTTTAGACGTCCCTCTCCTCAAGATGATAACAAGGAGCCCTGGTCCTTGTGGATGCATTCTCGTGTTGGTGAGGGATCATGTTTTATTCCTGTGTTTTTGTATTTTAACCAGAGCTACCCATTGAAAACTTAGTGTTTTCATAAAATGGAGTAACTCTCTGTGCGGAGGAGTTGCTGACACCTTGACTGGGGTGTGAGCAAAGGGCTGAGGTCTGGGGAAGGATTTTTGGCAGAAGATTGGAAAGGAATCTTTAGAGGTCTTTGCCCCATGCCACTTTGACAGCTAGCTCTTCCCAGATGCTACTAAGATTAAGGATGGTTTGGGGAACTAATGGGAAACAGATCGGACTCCCCTGTGCCACAGAGTGCCACAGAGGGCAGAGGGCAAAGGGCGGAAGTCACAGGTCTGCTGGTGGCCTCAGACCGGAAGCTCTTGCAAGTGTGTTTTTCCCCCCATTTCTCTTTTTCCCTTGGGTTACATCTCATGTCATAAATTCTGTGAAACAAAGAGGCTTGTACCTCAAATATGTGTTGGATAATAACTTGTGCCTGATATCATTGAAGACCCCTGGGGCACAGGCTTCATAATACAGATTCTTATTAGATGACAGTGTTTTCTGATGAAAGCATTTGTGCTGTGTAAGAGTTTCTGGTTTCTGTTTCTGGTTACTAAGAGGTTATTATTGAATAAATATTTGGTGGTAGAGACTCCATGATTTGGAAGGTGGAAACCAGTATCTGTTCATCCTCATGACTCGGCTTCTACTATTTTTGTGTTTTTGAAATCAGTTTTCCCAGAGACCCACCATTCTTATCTGTCTGCCTGGCTTCCTTTGTTGATTTCTCCCTTTATCTGTTACCTTTATGTTGATGTTCACCAGTGTTGCTTTTGAGACCCTTCCTCTCTCCCTCTCTCCCTCCCTCTCTATCTCCTTCCCCTCTCTCCCTCCCTCTCTTCCTCCCTCTCTCTCTCTCCCTCCCTCCCTTCCTCTCTATAGCTCTACTTATCTTCTGTCAAGGTTAATTTTGAGTATCAACTTGATTGGATCAAGACATGCTTGGCACCAGTGAGGTACACTTTTGAGTGTGTCTGTAAGGGTCTGGGTCTACGTCAGAGAGGGTAAACTGAGGAGAGAAGGTCAGCTGTAAATGTTGCCACACCATCTCATGAGCTAGAGTCCCAAACTGAATAAAAAGAGAAGAAGGAGAAAGCCCGCTGTGGGTCCACCCAGATGTGAGCCAGCAGCCTCCTGCTGCCACAGCTGGGGACCATTCCCAAATCCCAAGATAAAACAAATCCTTCCTCCACTAACTTTCTTCCTGTTGAGGATTTAATCCTAGAGAGGTCGCCTTCCCTTGGAGAACTCAGCCAGGGCCTACAACTTCGGCCACAACCACCACTAGTGTAGCTCTATCCCAGACCTCAGGTACCATCTGTACTCCAGACAGCTGTATATCTAGATCCATTCAGAAGTCCTACGGACACTCCACATTCGATGTCTCATGACGCATCAGTTATCATTCCCATCAGTCCTCTTTTGATCTGTGATGCCTTTGGTCATTCTTTAAAAAATAAAATGTATTCTTGGAGAATTTCATACATAAATGCCATGTATTTTGGTCATATCCCTCTCTCACACCCTGTCAACTCGTCCTGCACCCACTCCACACCAGCGCTACTCATATGCACACGATGTAGGACTCTCCACTAGAGCATGGGCCACGCCCTTAAAGAGAACTGGTCTCCGTCCCCAGTAACCAGCAACTGCCATGGCTCCTCAGCTGGGGTGGGACCACACAATCCCCTCCCGCCATTCATGTTGACGGAATGTTGACTGATGATGACCTGCTATAGCTCTTGTGCAGACAGCCAGAGCTGCTGGGAGTTCTCGTGTGCCACAGCCCTGTCATGCACGCCTCCTGAACCTCTGGCCCTCCCCACGTGTCTGCCCCTTCTTCCTCAACAAGCCTGTGGGTAAGGAGTGTTTCACTCCTTCTTGTACTACCGTCTTGTATGGTATTGTTACCATCCATATATACTCAGTACAGAGCCCATCAGTATGGCTTCTGTATTAGCTGCAAACTGTACTGACATTATTTCCATAGTCTTTGTTCTGGCTCTGACAGTCTCTGGCCAAGAACTCCAATAATAGTATCCTAATATCTTCCATAAGCCCTTTAAAAAATGTTCTCTTACAGTATACTTTTGTATTAAAATCCCAAATCAATATTTTTCACTAGCTCACCATATCGTCTACACGGAATTACAGCTCTTCATCCCATTCCATTTCCTCCTGTTTGTCTCAGACTCTTGAATCATTTGTCTATCTGACAGACCTGCTCATGGGAACCTCTGGGCATGCACACACCCTTTGTATGGTACGCCTGTCTCCATGTGTCACTGGCAAAGCTCAGCCTCCCAAAGGTGTTGAGTCCTTTCCCTGCACCCTTTCATTGTCAGTGTCCAGTTGAGTGTCTGACAGAGTCCGACTTCATCGAGTACCAGGTGTTTATGTGCAGTTCTGGGGAGATGATCTTTTTCAGTGTTTTAGCTAAATCACCGTAAATAAGCAGATTGAAAACCTGACAAGAGGACTGAAAACAGGGACAAGAGAATCACCATGCTCTGCTTAGGACTATGGGGAATCTCCACCAACTGCAAGGAGTTGCGGGATGGCTTGGGAGTCGTAATCCTAAACTGAGCCTGTGTAACCAGAATAGCATGGGAATCTGGGAGAAGATGGAAGGTGATGGTGACTCACCCCCACTCTCTGAGGGCAGAGAACACAGAAGATCCTAAAGTCAAGTGCGTCGCTTTCCCAGCTGGCTGACCCCTGGCTGGTCCCACCGTGGCTGTATCTCTTCTTATGGTGTCTGCTTCCCAGCCTTGCTTCACAATGCACAGCTTTGCAGCAGACCAAGGGTGCCCACAAGAGACAGCAGGGCTCTGAAGGCGAGGATGAGCAGCGTCTCCAGGAGGACAGTGCGGGGTGGGGAGAAGAAGACAGACAGGAGCCCTTGGAATTGGGGAGATGGAGGTGCAGTTTTTCTGTCATTGTGTGAAGAACTCAATTCTGTGAAAGATTCCTGAGTCATCAGACAACCTGCCCAATGGGGCGGAAGATCCCTTCACAGTGTAGCAGAACTTAAGAGACACATGTTTGTCAGACATGATGCAGGCTCAGGACTCGGCACCACAGTGTTCTCTGTAAGTCTAGATCTCAGAAACAAAACGTACCAGTATCTAAATGATTGGCACCTGCAGCCCCAAGAATAATGTGCACACCAATCTGAAGCCAAATGTGGTTTAGAAATAAGGTAGTTCTTTTTTTCTTCTGAAATCCTATAACCCAAGGAAAAATGACTTAAATATGTACAGGAAAAGACGTGAATAAAACCCTCTGGTTTTCCAGAGGGACTAGAAGAAAAATTCAAAACATGGAAGTGGAGGGGCTCAGGAGTCCCACCTAAATGAAGTTGAGGAGCTTTTGACAGTTGATGGGTGCTAGGAAAGGAAGAGTCAGTTTCCTTTAGGAGTGTGGACCATGGTAGGTCAACCATGCTTCAGTAGTGGCCCCACACCCATACCTATATGGATAGCAATAATTGGATTCAGGGAATTATCAAAAGAAAAAAAAAGATAGGAAGCTGGGAGTCTGAGAGACGAATAAGGGTTGGGTCCTGGAGAAGTTAGGGGAAGAAATGGGGGAGGGGGTGAATGTGATCAAAATACATTGTATGCATGTATGACAGTCTCAAAGAATTAGTAAAAATCTATGTTAAAATGGGAAACAAGCTGGGTGGTGGTGGCACTCGTCTTTAATCCCAGCACTCGGGAGGCAAAGGCAGGCAAATATCTGGGAGTTCAAGGTCAGCATGGTCTACAAAGCAAGATCCAGGACAGCCAGGGCTACACAGAGAAACCCTGTCTCGAAAAAACCCAAACAAACAAACAAAAAAGTGTGTGTGGGGTGGGGGGAAGCAAAGGAAGTCAAGTTCACAGTGAATGCTGCAGAGAGCAATATAGTTCAAAAGGCAAAGTCCTTCATATTTCAACTTTAAGAATGTAGATGGAGAAAATAAACAACACGTAGAGATGAATATGATTTGAAATCACATAAAGGAAAAGAAAAGATCTATCCCCCAGGCTTAGGTTTTCCAAAGAAGAACCAAGACATGGGGTTTGGGGGATGACTCTGAGGACAAAGTGTTTGTAGTGCCAGCATGAGAACCAGGGTACAGATCCCAGCACTCACATGAAAGCCTGTGTGGTGTGGTGTATGCCCATCACCACAGAGCTTAGGGAAGTGGAGATGGATAGATCCCTGGAGCTTTCTGGTCAATTAGTCTAGCCAAATCCATGAGCCTCTATGAGAGACCCTATCTCCAAAGTCAAGAACAAAACCCAAGAAAGTGGAGAGTTGCCGGGAGCCATCCCTGGCGGTGGATGGGGCCTGCAGAGGATGTAAGGAGTCGGCGGGGGAATGAAGTGAGCCAGGCCGTGGTGGTCAGGAGAATCTTGCAGCCTGACTGACTAGCAGCCAGAGTGCTTCTTTATTTATACAGAATTTAGTAAGCAGGGATACATTCATGATGTTCCAAAACATAGATCATATCATTTTTGTTTTGGACATGTGTTTCACTTCCTTTTGCTCATCTTTTAGTCATCATTAATAAACTATGACAGAACAGAGTTATCATTTCCAATCATTTTCCCTCAAGTTTTGACATCATTAATAAAGAGTTATCATTCTTACTCATTAACCCCATAACCCAATTTTTGAGAATCTAGAGGCATATGACAACCTGTGCTCAGGCTGGTTGCTTTGGTTACTTCAAGGACACTAGACCAAAACAAAATCTTCAACCACCCTGGGCATTTTGTCATGCCCTAAGCAGTGTATTATTAACTCTTAGTGGTCAGAGTGCCCAAGAAAAATCTTCAGGCCAAAGCTGCTGTAGTTATTATTCAAATTCTGGTATAATACAATGTTTATATTTTATATCTTTATAGAATTTGTCTATATGTCTAATCCTGGCATTCTGTTGTTCCTTGGTCATATGACATAATAGTGGCTCTACATGAGCTAACTTTTCTAAAAGAGGGAGGTCCTGACATCTCACACTTTTATCATCTTTCTACTTCATACTTTGCTTATCAGTATATCTCTATGTAGGGCAGAGTTGTATGCCTCGTAATTGTCTGAGTGTACAGTGGGAAGAAGCTTGTAATCTGAACTGTGGCCAACTCCTCTAGCCTACCAAATCTTGTTGACCCTTTTAAGTTTACTTTGTTTTGAATATCTTGTTCCTGTGTAAGTACAGGGACAGATGTTCAAGAATGTCTCATAGCCCCATGAAGAGACCTCTGGCTTCTTTATGTGTCACAACCTCCAAGGAGGACCTTCAAGTAGATAAGGATATCTCCCTCAAAGTATGTGTGTGTGGGGGGGTGGGGTGGGGCAGTATGTTCAGGACTTTCCTGGGGAAGCTTAGATGCAGTATTCCTGGGAGAAGGCATAAATGATTCATAAGGAATTTTCCATCATTCCAATATCCCCAAACTGTACAAATATTAAAAGTGCCCCAAGTATGTAACAGGTGGAGATGAAAACCAAAGGTTTCACGGCGGCCATCATGAGGCTTAGCTCTGCTGGATCTTTGTCAAGCAGCTGTGCTGGCCTTATGAATTCTGCCATTCCATTCAGATATGGCTGTGCCAGAGAGTAATAGAGGAAGATGGAAGACACCCAGTGTCAAACTCTGGCCTACACGCGCACACACACACACACGCACACGCACACAAACACCAGAGGAGGAGGAAGCAATAGCAGCAAGAAAGAATTAAAAACAAGCAATCATCAGACCTAACTTTTTTTTTTTTTAACACAAAGAGTTTTAAGCACTAAAAACCCTTCCATAGTCAAACCAGGACCTGACACACAGAATTATTTATTATATTCTAGGCTGAAGCTGACAGAAAGGACTCACATTTAGATGTGTTATAACAAAATTTTAAACATCAGAAATAGGAGCAAAATTCTACAGTCAGAAAAGCATTGTTTGCTTATGAAGGAACAAGATGGCTGTGGCCTCAGCCTTCTGTGTATCACAGGATTTTAGGACAAATGTCATTGTGGCACAGGTTTCATAGGCATTGTCCTTTATCTGGCCTAGCTGACATGCATATGTAATACAAGCGGTCCCAGAGTACATTTCTGGGACACTTCCTGAATTATTTGATTATAAATGGATACTACGCACATGACTATTGCAAATACATGCTAGAGCTGAGAGCCAAATACTCAAAAATAAGAAAGTTAGTGTGAGTAACTGGGACTCAGAACTGGAACAATGTGAAGTACAGATAAGGAGACTGCGGTACATTGCTGGATGTTTCTAAACTGGTTGTGGGGTTTGAGGGAGCTTCAATCTGTTGTGTTTGCTGATCTGATTGGCCTATCCTAGTCTCATTTCTAGCTATTAATGGGATGCCGGAATGCGGTTTGGGTATGGTTAAAAAGTGAACCAAGACACAGCAAAAATGTTGAAGTGTTTATCTGAGTGAACAGCAATTCTGTCATGAAGAATCATCAAACTAAATGACCTGAGGTTTGGGGGAAGGGAACTGGAGGAGGAGGAGGAGGAGGAACATGGCAGGTACCTGATTGGTTACAGCCATGTGCTTTATCCTGCTGCAAAGTCCCTGGCTAGATAACTGTAACTAGGTTAGGTGGTGGATCCCAACTGGTGAGCTGGCTTCTTTTTCTTGAAGAGACATTTATAAGCAATGGTTACACAAACATACACATGCATAGAAATAAAGAAGACCAAACTAAAGGAAGGAAGGAAGGAAGGGAGGGGGGAAGGGGGAAAAGGTGAGGGGGGAAGGGGGAAAGAGAGGGGAGAGGGGGGAGGAAGGGGAGAGAGAGGGAGGGAGGGAGGGGGAGGGGAGAAAGAAAAGGAGGGAGAAAGAAAGGGAGGAAAGACTCAGGGACCTTTTCCCTGTAAGTAATTAGTAAAGGATCAGTGGTGGAGGGCATTTCAAGGCATCCTCTCTCAGATGGAGTGTAAGTTGTTGCCTCTGGCTGCTCCTCTAACCAAGAAAGCACACAGTGGCAAGAGAATCTCTTGGAGTTTGGGTGTAACATAGTCCTTACTGTGGTTGTTACTCCCACTTACTGTGTGACTTGAAAGTTGTGCTCTGACCTGTTGTGGTACATGTGCATGTGTGCATACACACAAATAAATGATATACGTAATTAAATATTTTTCAAAGACTAATTATCACAATTGCTGGAACAAATTACAAACACAGTGGCTTAAAACAACAGACGTGCATTCTTTCACAGTCTTGGAGACAGGTTCCGGCAGTGTTGTGTGCTCCTTGAACTGTTTGAGCTCTGGGAAGGGACCTTCCCCACCTCAACCAGCTTCTGCTGTTGGCCAGAAGTCAACCCTCATCCCTCCAGTTTCTGCTTCTGTGGTTCCATGGCCTCCTTCCTGTATTTGCTCCTCTAGCATCTCCCTTATAAGGACATAGGGCTAGCTAGGGCCCACTCTAACCATGACCTCATTTTGACCTAATTGTGACAATCTATGATGAGCCCATTTCCAAGCTCGTATCTTGAGGTTCAGAATGTATGTTAACTTTGGGTGGAGGGGTATAACTGGAAATTTTCCTATGTCCCACAGTCACTCGGTCCCAAATAAATACACAGAGGCTTATATTAGTCACAAACTGCTTGGTCTATGGCTCAGGATTCTTGCTAGCTAGCTCTTTCATCTTAAATTAACCCATTTCTATTCATCTATATTTTGCCCCATGGCTGTGGCATTACCAGTCTGCTGGCATGTTGCTCCTTGGGTGGCAGGCTGGCATCTTCCCTGATTTTGCCTTTCTTCTCCCTGTATCTTTTCCACCTGGCTATAACCTGTCTTGCCATAGGCCAGAGCAGCTTCTTTATTAACCAATGGGAGCAACACATATTCACAGCATACAGAAAGACCATCTCACATAAGGGGGGGAACAGGGATTCAATCCAGGTCAAGGATTAACACATCAGAGCTAAGAAACAAACTACAAAAATAAAAATTATTTATATACATAATTCCCCCCTGCCCTCCCCCACCAAGGATAGTGCATTCTGTTTGTAGAAATGGCAGGAATAATGATTTATATTTGACTCCCAATTTTTAAATCTGTTCTCATCAGAATCATGAAAAGAAGGAAAGCCACAACCATTTGGAAAACAATAGTTGCCTTAGGTCTAATGGGAGGGAGGACAGATGTCTCTTCTCTATAGATATAGTATGTAGACATTCATGAAAAGTGTAGAAGCCTTGGGAGGTGATTGGATATAGAAGTGGAAAGACCTGGAAGAGGTAAATACAGATGGCTCCTAAGATTAGCAAGTATTCAGCTGCATTAATAATTAAATAGTTTCACATCAAAACAGCATGTTCTCTATTTTTAACTACCAGAGCAGCAAAAATAAAGAGAAAGGCTTTAGATGCACCCACGGTCTCCTGTGCTGCTTGATAATGGGAGGATCAATCACTTCAGCGTTCTGTGGAGGAAAAAGAAAAGAATTAACATGTATTGAGAACTTTTAAAGTGTTCCTACCCTTTGAGTAAAAATGCTTCCAACAAAATCAGACATAAAGAGACAATCTGGAAGAAAAAAGGAGAGCTGTGGGGCGAGGAAGATGGCGGCTGCTGCCGGTGGGCTGTGAGTGAGAGCAAAATTGGATGATGAACTGATGTGGAAATAAGAGGAACAGGCCCACAAAGAAAGACGTCAAAAAAGGTATACAGAAAAAGAGAAAGATAAAAAACTCAGAGACAAAAGATTGATGGATTAATTTAAGTTAAGAAAAGCTGGCTAGAGCATCAAAGTTTCTCTGCCTTCCTCGGGAATCCGCAGTTTGGATCGATCCTTCCCTCGCGGTCTTCCCAGGCTTGCCGGTGAGCGGATCGCCGGGAGCGCGGTACGAGCAAGCAGCGTGGTCTTAGAGTGCACAAGGAAGGAGCAGTGCTGGGACTCCCCGGGTGACCCTTCGGGGCGCGACAGAGCTGGGTGAACGCAAGAAGAGGAGCTACAAGATCCAGGGACACCCGAACCCGCACAGTGGATGTTAATCACCTTGCTGATTGCTTCTCAATTGGGAACTAGTGGAGAGCACAGTGCGGGGCAGGACCTGAGCTCCGAGGCAGGGATCAATGCAGCTGTGACTACAGAGGCAACGAGGGAGGACGCCGTGGTGCTCCCCGGAATCTGAAGGATCAAGGAGCCAGAGAAGGAGGAGGACATCAGGGGCCAGCCACCCAGCTATACAGCAAACCACGGAGTAAGAGGTGTCTTTGGATCCTGTATTTCAAGAAGCTCTCAAAAGAACTTATCAAGATCACCCAACCACCAAACCAGAGCACCAGAATCGTAAGTATACACCTCACCGACTGAGAACAGGGGTGGTCAGCTTGCCCAGGGAACCAGATTTTTAGTTTCTCATTTCCTGGTGCTTGAAGTTTCTCATTTCTGAGGCTTGGAGGTGTAAGCCTGAAGGGTTAGGGTCTTACACCATCTGCACTGAGCAGAGAAAGAGATGAGTAGACGCCAATGGAAAAATACAGGCAACAACATAAAGACATATGACAACACCAGAACCTACCGACCCTACAATTGCAACTCCTGAACATACCAAGGCAGAAGAAACAGAAGAAATCAATCTTAAAAATGACGTTAAGAAGATGATAGAGGCCCTTAAAGAAGAAATAAAAAATACCCTTAAAGAGGAAATAAAAAATTTCTTCAAAGAGGAAACGAAAATTTCCATTAAAGAGGAAATAAAAAATTTCCTTAAAGAGGAAATGAAAAACTCCATTAAAGAGGAAATAAAAAATTCCCTTAAAGAGGAAATGAAAAACTCCATTAAAGAGGAAATAAAAAATTC
>CABHPP010094156.1:33824-47046 GCA_902168425.1 Peromyscus attwateri
CTTAAAGAGGAAATGAAAAACTCCATTAAAGAGGAAATAAAAAATTCTTATAAAGAAATGAAAGAAAAAACAAACAAAAATTTGGAAGAGACAATCTGGAAATGGATAATGCTTAAAAGATCAGATGGCAAAAGGGACTGCTGAACTGGGTTCTTCCTTCAGTGGTGTTAGGAACCCAGGGAAGTTAGCCTACAGTTAAGGCTCTGTTTAAGGCCCTCAGAACCGTAGGGAGGTTCCTGATGGAGGGAAATGGAAAGAACTCCAAAAGCCATACTGTGTGTGATCTGCAGAATGAGGAACCTGCCTTCCACATCAAGGGCCCCCAACTCCTCATCTCTCCCCTCCCCCCATTAGGTTAGTTCAGTATTCAAGGCGCCTGGATTCATATCCTGCTGACTGAACCCATATTCTGTTGACTGAATCTGGATCCCACTGACTGACCCGACATCCTACAGACTTATCCCTCTTCCCACTGACTGTGCTTACATCCCATTGACTGAGTCTGGGTCTCATTGACTGAGCCTTCATCATGTTGACTGGGCCTAACCCATGGCTAAGTTGACATCTCATTGACTGGCCATGTAGTGAAGCAGGAGCTCTGCTGTGGGTATTGGGAACCTAGTCCATATATTTACTACACCCCAAATCTAAAAAATAAAATCCATCCAGTGTCTTTAAATGACTTCAAACTACTTTTGACTTAAAGGGTTTTTATTTGGTTGGTTTTGGTGGTTTCCTCACAAAATAATCCAGGTGTGTTGGTGCACGCCTTCAGTCCCAGCACTCAGGAGGCAGAAGCAGGTGGATCTCTGTGAGTTCCAGGCCAGCCAGAGCTGCATAGTGAGACCTTCTCAAAACGGAAACACATTTGTATGTGATCTCATTTAAAGAATACAGATACAGACAGCAAGCACTCTTGAGAAACACCCCAGTGATTAAAAACGTGCTGATGGCCATGACGTATATTCCTTTTCTGAATTATATTTTTAATCTTTTCCAAAAGATCATGAGTTAATTTCATGATTATCATTTTCCATCAAAACAGGTGAACAAATGCTTGTTAAATAAAAACAGGAATTAGTGAAGACAAGCATGAGACAGAAATAAATATGCATGTGGCTTTGTTTTTGCTGTTTGGGGCATGAAGAGGTATTTTTAGAAGATTTGTTAACACCCATCTCACTTTGGCTTTTCCGTGGCAGACACAAGCTGTGGCTCATGATAGGGTAGGTACAGGGAGCATAAGGAGCTATTTTAGTTTGAATTCAGGGTCTGTGTTTGTCTCAGGTAATAGGTAAACACACGCACAGGTATACATATATATGTTTGTGTTATAGTACATGATTAATCTTATTTAAGGTAAATAGACAAATAAATTGTCTTTTCTATTAGTTGCTTTTCTCATTACTGTGGTCAAATACCTCATAAGAAGCAACTTCACAGAAGAAAGGCCTGTGTTTGCTCGAGGTTTGCGGGTACCACATCACATCGTGGCAGGGAAGACACAAAGGCGGGAACAACTCTCAGCTCTGGCCACAGGAATAAGAAGCTATGTGGTCACATCTGAGCAATTCAAAATCAGAGCGCAGATAGGCCCTGGGGCTAGATGATAAGACCTTAAGATCCATCCCATGTGACCCACTTCCTCAAGCAAGCCTCCCCAAAGAGTGCCACGGGACCAGACACAAAGGGGTTATTTTACATTCAAACCACATTAAGCATGGAGAAAAAATAAATCATTGGAAATAGTGATTGCTTGTGGCTGAAAGCCCAGCAGACAGTGTGCATCTGACCTCTCCCCTAGGTGACCAATAATAAGGTCATTTGCTACTTTAAAGTTCCTTTAGCATCTTAAATGGATAACCTTCATGTCAACTGTGACAAAAAATTCAAGTTCCCCGGCATCTTTTTTTCTTTCTTCCTTAAATGTTAGAGATTTTCTTTTACACCAAATTAGAGATTTTCTAATGCAAATCAATTCCTGAAAGAAGGCTGTTAGAGCAGAGCAGAGAGAACCCTGAGATTCTCCCCTTGGAGGCTGCCTCTGCCTCAGCATCATCAACACTGCTTCCTCTAGCCTAGCACTCGAGTCTGACTGACACTTTGTCTGCCCAGCCCATTAAGAGCTGTGGACTAATATGTTTAAAGTTTAATAATAAACACAGGTCACCAACTGTGACGGTGAACATTGTCAGCCTGACAGCATCCAGAATAACCCAGAGACAAGCACCTGGGCACACCTGGCAGGGACTGAGCTGGGCAGAAACATCTGGAATGTGGGTGGTATTGTAATGAGTCTTTTTCCATCCTGCCAGCCAGCTCCCAAATAATGACATGGAGACTTCTTATTAATTATAATTTCAACCTATAGCTTAGGCTTATTCCTAACTTAAATTAACCCATTATATATTAATTGTGTTCTATCATGTGGTGTCACCGCTCTTCTATCCTGCACCTCCTGTTTCCTCTCCACGTCTCCTGACTTCTCCTGTGTGCCTAGATTCCTTCTCCCCTTCCTTTCCCTCCCTGGAAGTCCCACCTACACCTCCTGCCTAGCTATTGGCCATTCAGCTTTTTATTATACCAATCACAGCAATACATATTCACACAGAGTACAAATATCCCCCAACAAGGTATCATCAAGTGGGCTGGTGCTCAGGCTGCATAAAAAGGAGCGAGGGCGCTGAGCAGGAGCATTCATCTCTCTCTGCTTCCAGGCTGCAGGTGGAATGATGTGATGGGTTACCTCAAACACCTGTGGCTGTGATGGACTGGCCCTTAACTGTGGACCAAAACACAGCCTTTCTTCCTCAAGTTACTTGTCAGGGCCATGAGACAAGTAACTAGAACAACAACTTTTTGTCTGTTTTGTTTTTTCAAACTTACCCTTAATACACATATGTTTGGTCTCTTACCCTAACACATTGCAGTTTAGAGGTTAAGACATGTTAGAGTGTGGCCCATACTATTTCCTTCATTGAATTTTCTTTCTCATGTTTGAAAAGTGGATGAAGAATACTGATATTATCTATATTTTAGAGAAATAATACAATGGCTAATTTTTTCCATATTTGACATAAAGTTTGTTACTCTAAATACTTTTTAGCCTAAGCACACAGTATCTCAGGACAGATTGGGAGAAATTGCTGTTTGCCCTACATCTAAAATAGGTGTGAGCAGGGAAAAGAGTTCCCTCTAAACGCTGATGTAATCTGCTCACACTTAGATCACCACAGGCAATGAAAATAGATGTTCTGTTTTCAACAACTGTAATATAATTAACTCTGAGACTCTGTTTTAACCCAGCTACTGAATCGACAGGATTGCAGTCTGCTGAGCTTTGCTTGGGGCTGTTGGCAGTATACGGTTTGAAATAATTGAAGGTGAGATAAAATGAGTGTATAATTAGTCCTTGATATTGAATGCAGCCAGGGAGATATACTCTCTCGCCGCCTCCTCTTTGCTATTTTCTCTGTTCAAAGCACATTCCCTGTGGCAGGTACGGAATAGACCAGTGAAAGGAATGAAATGACTTTTGTTCTCTTTTCTCTTTGTACCTCAAGAACTGTGTATGATGGATGCTTCAGGTCACCTGACTCCATCCTTTGGCTTGTTTCCAATTCCTCTTCCTGTTGCCCCATCGTTTCTGGTTCTGTCCTGGGTCTTCTTTCTCTTTCTTCTTCCTGTTTTCACTCTTTCTTTCCTTGTTTCCAGGTGAGGGATGAGTTGGACAATTAGTGTGGTTATGTTGATGTGCGGGGAGGGCTAAATCTGAAAGAACAGCCTGGGCACAGGCCATCTTGATGGACATGTACTCAAACCAGGAGCAAATACAAGCCTTTCTTCCGTGAAGCTGCTTTTTATGAGGTGTTTGACCACAGTAATAAGAAAAGTAACTAATAGAATAGATAAGTGAATTTACTTGCCTATTGATTTTATATATACATACACACATATATACATATATATACACACCTGTGCATGTGTTTACATATTACCTAAGACAAACACAGGCTTTGGATTCAACTAAATAGCTACTTATGCTCCCTGTACCTACCCTGTCACAAGCCACAACTTGTGTCTGCCACAGAAAAGTTGAAGTGAGGTGGGTGTTAAGAAATCTTTTAAAAATATCTCTTCACATCCCAAACCGCAAAAACAGTAGCCACAAAAACTCTGCAATAGCCATAAAAGCTGAAGGGGGTGTCCGCGGATATACCTCAGTGGACACATCTCACTCTCTATACTCTATACATGCCACTTTGAGAGCCATGACCTGTCCTCCTTTCCCTTAGGAAAAATACAAAACACCGAAAGTACCTAAGGAACAAGAAGTTCCCAAGGCTGAGCAAGGGCGGCTGCGGGTTTCTGGGGCAGCAGACACCACAGATCTGCTGAGTAACCACTAGCCTGGCCTCCAGAGTAGAGGCTTTGGCCCTGCCTCCTTAGATGCCAGCGCTGGGTCTGAGGACAGGAGCAGAGATCCTCACCACGTTAGAGACACTGGTTGAAGAACAGTTGGATGATCTAATAAGGTCCACAGAGAGAGGAGGAGGGCCTTCTGGGAGGAAAGCCAGCTCTGAAAGAGTCATGTTCCTTTAGAGCAGTGGTTCTCAACCTTCCTAATGCTGCAACCCTTTAATGCAGTTCCTCGTGTTGTGGTGACCCCAACCATACAATTATTTTCATTGGTATTTAATAACTGTAATTTTGCTACTGTTATGAATCATGAGGTAAATACCTGTGTTTTCCAATGGTCTTAGGTAACCCCTGTAAAAGGGTCTTTCAACCCTAAGGGGTTGGGACCCACAGGTTGAGAGCCACTATTTTAGAGACACTGAAATGTGTTCTTTTTCTTCTCTCTTGCTAGCCATGAAAACAGAAACATTGATGAGGGCAATTAAGAGAGAGAGAGAGAGAGAGAGAGAGAGAGAGAGAGAGAGAGAGAGAGAGAGAGAGAGAGAGAGAGAGATACATATATATATATATTTTTATTTTTAGTGTTTGTGTGTATGCAAGACAGGAATCAGTGTGTTAATGGAGGCTGACTCTGAATGGTAGGTTTGTTTGGTGGTTATTATTCTTCATTTATATATTTACACTATCTATATCATGTATATCATCTACATCTACATCAATCTGTCTCGTCATCATCATTCAACGTGTATTATACATTTACTGTCAAGTGTACTCCTTTGTACTTCATTTTATTGCCTAATTTTCTACCATTAAATGAGTTTGCTTTTGTAAACAGTAAGAAGTAATTAAGTGCTGCTAAAGAATAAATGGGTCTCCTTCACTCTAGTAGGGTATGAATGACACCTGCCTTGCCTTGTCAGATTTCACCCAGGGTTTGGAAGCGACTTCCATTCTTTTTTTTTTTTCTTTGATGCCCATCATCTTCTCTGAAGTGACTTCCATTCTTGAGTATATGCTTTTAGTCAAGCTTTTCAGAAGTCAGTCTGCAGAGTAGCTGAGTTCCCACGCAAACATTTCATTCACAAGTTTAGACGTACTGTGTTGTGATTACACACAAACTACCTTCTGGTTCTGTTTTTATCTGCAGAAGGAGAAAAATCCCGTGGACTGACAGGACATGAGTATTCATAGTCAAACCCTAGTGGTTTAGAAAGGCTTATGCAAAAGGGAGTCCAGACTGGTGGTCAACTCTGCTTCCAGAGAAGTGGGTTCTGTGCACAGGAAGACATATCGTCACTCCAGAGAAAATGGAACTTCTTTACAGCTGGGTGGTGGACACCCTGATGTGTGGGTGGCAGCCCCCAGAAGTAGTCTTGGTCATACCTGTCCCACAAACAGTGGGACATCCCATCTGCTCTTCCACCACTTGCAAGCACACTCTTGAGTAGCCTGAAGGATTTATCAATGATCAGTTCATGATGATTTTATGTTAGAAGTTCTCATCAGGGGAGCTTCCTCACTAGGTTGCCTTTGACTTAGAATAGCCAGGATTCAGCCTGCCAAGGCCCTAGAGCTAGAGGCAGAGTGGGCATAGCAAGGCTATAAATCCTCAGGGCCTGCCCCCAGTGACACACTTCCCCCAGCAAGGCTCCATGTCCTAAAGGTTCCATAACCTCCCCAAAGAGTGCCACCAACTGGAGACAACACACTGCAGTCTATGAGCCTGTAGGCACATTTCTCATCAAACCTTCACACCCTCTCCATCTTCAGTCCAAGTTGAGTCTATGTCAAAAAAAAAAAAAAAGGAAATTCAACTGATTTTCTAACTTTTCAGCTGAAAAATAATGAGAGGCCATAAACATATAATAAAACTAAAATACCATGTAATTTAGATTTGTGATGTTTTGTTGGCAAAAACTTTCATTTACATAATGCTTGGATAATGAAAGGCATCATTATGTAAGTGAATGTGGTACCCAGAATAAATGAATGCTGTATTAAAAATACTCAATGCAAGAATAGTTCAATTAATTACTTTAGAGCATGCATGGCACAGCTAAGTTGTTTGTTTTTTTTTTTTTTTGCTGTAAAATAGAAATGTTTAATTCTATAATACTCTGGAGAGGTTTCATTCTTTTATCAAATTCCACTTTTATTTAGCCTTTTCATCTTTGATATTGGAGAGGTTCTTTGATGTTCTTGTTTTGCTGTAAATGAGTTTCACCTTTATTTTAAAGATTTATTTTTATGTGTATAGTTATTTACCTTCGTGTGTGTGTGTGTGTGTGTGTGTGTGTGTGTGTGTGTGTGTGTGTGGTATCGCCAGAGGCGAGAAGAGGATGCTGGATCCTCTGGAACTGGAGTTATAGATGATTGTGAGCCACCAAAATGGATGCTAGAAATTGAACCCAGGTCCTCTGCAAGAGCAGAAAGTACTCTTAACCACTGAGCCATCTCTCCAGTCCAAAGATTTATTTTTAATTATGTATATGTTGGAGGGGGCAGGAGTAATGTGCACATGAATGCAACTCTCCACATGGGCTGACATACAGTGTCAGATTCCCTGGAGGTGACATTACAGGCCGTTGAGAGGTGGTCAGTGAACCTCCCAACATGGGTTCTGGGAACTGAACCCGAGTTCTCTTCAAGAACAACAACTGTTAACCACAGAGCCATCCCTCCAGCTCTGAAATGCGTTTCTTCCAGATGATATGCACTTTGCCACTGCTGCTTACCCTGAACTTATTCTGCCTTGTTGATTATTCTCTGACAGGTTGTAAGGTAAGTCACGTGTTTGAGTTTTGACCAATAAAAAGAATGCAATGTGAGGCCTCTGTTGGGTAATACTTGTCTAAAAATATATGCTAGCCAGACCCTGCTGAGCAAGTACAGAGTAACAGTGACTCTCTGCTAAGTTCTAACTTGGTTCCTCAGAGGTGACATTTCTGTAGGAGTCTTGCAGATACAGAGCCCCCTGGCTTGGTCTTGCCAGGAGAGGAGAAAGTACAGCCACATGCTTTGTGTCCTTTCTGGAATGATATATGTAGGAGCTTGCCTTGTTCTCACAGGAGTCCTGTTAATTAGGTGCTTTATCACCCCCTCTCTTTAATTAGATGAGGCAGTGGGATGTGAAGAAGTGAAGTGACTGGTACATTACATTTTCCCTGCAGAAGGGGCACATATTACCCTCTCGAAGCAGCTTCTCCATTGCCAGATGTCACGTGCATTGAACACACCATGCATGTTAAACATGTAGATACACATATGGCAGAACACACACACATACACACACACACACACACACACACACACACATACATCCTTTTTACTTAGAGGATAATATTGGGGTTGGAGAGATGACTCAGTGGTTCAGAGCACTTGCTGCTCTGGTAGAGGACCTCTGTTTGATTCCCAGCACTCACATAATGGCTCACAACAATGTAACTCCATTTCCAGGATATTTGGCACCCCCCTCTGACATCGCATGGGCACCAGGCATGCATGTGGTGCACATACAGATGTGTGTGCAGGTAAAATACTCACACATGTAAAATAAAATAAATAAATCCTTTTTGAAAAAATGGTGGCATTCCCCCCATCACAACACACCTCCTTTAACTGTATGTCTCAAAGTGAATCAGTGTCTGTTTTTAAGGGTTACTCTGGCTTTATTTCATATGGACAAATGGAAAGATAAGTATGACTGCTGCTCGGTGGTCCACCAAAGAGAGAAGCCTGAAGAGAATACACAGGCAGAACCAGAGCACGCACCATTTCCTCCATTCTGGAAGAGAAGATTCTTTTGTTCTAAGCAGTTCCTGATTTCTTAGAAAGTTTGGTATTTCCAGAAATTAGTATAATCTGTTTATAAGAAAGTGAGCTTGATCTAAGGAGGGACTTGTAGGTAAGGCTGCCATTTAGTACCTAAATACTCATTTTCTAGTTTCAGGCAGGGGACATATTTGCATTAAAAGCAAAACAACAAAAAAAAAGCCAAAAAACAAACAAACAAAAAACAGTGATAGGAAATGATGTTTGATGAACAAGGAGACAGTCAGAATGTCTCTTGTCGTGATATTCCTGAGAAGGGAAAAGCATTTTCCTTTCTCTTCTATCCTGCTTTCAAATGAATGAAATGCATGTTGTGATAATGGTGCCAGAGTGTTTAGCCTGGTGAACTCAGTCATTCAGCAAATGCTTCCTAGACCCCTGCCCTTTGTAAGCTGTAACACTGAGCTGAGAGGACACAGACATGAGAAAGGACATTAGCAGTTCAGCAAGGACAAGAAAGTGAAAGGTGATAATCACATGACCAAGTGATAAGTCCTTGAAAATCAAGGGGTAAGACAAGGTAAAGTTAGATACCCAAGCCTGAAGAGTCCCACAGTTGGTGCTGTGTGCAGAGTCCTGAGGAATCATGGGTGGGGAAGGCAGAAGGAGCAGTGAGTGCCTGCTGAAGTCTGAGAAGGCCAGGTCCAGACTGGTGGGGAAGGGATGACAGCTGCTGCTGCTGGCTGAAGGGCTGGAGACATAGGCAGGGGTTACATCATGAAGGGCTTGAATACCCAGCTGGCTTGGACTCCACTGAACATGATCAAAAGCTACTGAAGAACTCCTGTTCTTTTCTTTTTCCACTTTTCACGTGTGGGAGTGGGTGTGCACATGTGTCTATATGTATGTTTTTGCATGTGTGAACACACATGAATGTGGGTACACATGTGTGCAAAGGTCCAATGTCCATGTCAGGAATCATCCTTGATCACTCCTCCACCTTATTCTTTGAGGCAGGGTCTCTCAGTCAAAGCTAGAGCTCACCGATGTGGCTAGTCTTGCTAGCCAGCTTGCTCTAGGGAGCCTGTCTCCACCTTCCCGGGCTGTGTTGGCTTCCCAAGCATGAAGATTATGAGTTCATGCCACCATGCCCAGCATTCATCTAGGTCCTGGGGATCAAACTCAGTTCCTCCTGCTTACAAGACAAAACATTCAATGGTTGAACTCTCACCTTTCCCAGCCTTAAAGATTATGTTTCAGGTGTTATGCAAAATGTGCCTCTCACCTCAAAGGAGAAAACAGTTTCTTCTTGAGGCACATATGAGCAACCATGGCCTGGGAATGCAGGTTCAGATTGCCCACAAAGACAAGTTTATAGCACAAATTCTAATTGGTCTTTTTGTTTTGTTTTGTTTTGTTTTTTGTTTTTCGAGACAGGGTTTCTCTGTGTAGCTTTGCGCCTTTCCTGGAACTCACTTGGTAGCCCAGGCTGGCCTCGAATTCACATAAATCCAGAGTCAGATATCAGGGTAAAGCTAAAAGATCAGAGAAGTAAAGGAGACAACCACTAGAGAGATGTCTTACCTCAGCAAAATTCTCAGCCTGAAAGTGCCAAGCTCCTGTCTCCACCCACCTTATCACTTCCTTTCTCCGCCCAGCCATATCACTTGCTGTTTCCTCCTCTCAAGTACTGGGATCAAAGGTGTATGCCACCACTGCCTGGCCTCTATGGTTAACTAGTGGCCAGCGCTATACTCTGATCATCAGGCAAGCTTTATCTGTTGGAGCACAAACAAAATATCACCACACAAGTTCAGCTGTAGAAGAAGTTATGTGAGATGGTATCAACTACAGAACAAAGAACACCGTAAGTCAAGGCATTCACCAAACATATCTGTGGGCACCACAAGTAGATGGGTTACAACAGAGCGGGAAGACAGTGCTGGGTCTCAGACATTATCTGATGACATTTTTAGCTTTGGTGTTGATGGAAGCAGAGTGGTCTGCTAAGAATACATTTAGGAGGTTTTAATAGTTATAAGGATGTTAGGTGAGACACATGAGTCCCAACATGAGGCTGAAAAAAAAAAAAGATGACATTGAATCTGCGACGTTCTAACTCCCCATAGTCATGAACTTCTGATCAGTTCATACAGGAGATTTTTGTTTTTGTTCATTTGTTTTTGATTAGAAAAGACTTGAGCAAGTGACCACATGGGGACCAGAGTCAATGAAAATAAACCTGGATATATAAAGGCTATATAGAGGATGTTGTGGATGGAGTCCTAGAGAAAGTGAGGGGGTGAGTCTCAGGTCGCAAATGAATGGATGTCAGTCAGCAGTACAGTGGGATGTATCTTCCCCACAAGAAAAAAAAAAAAAACTCACAGTACAACTGAAAACTCTCTGAACCTGGAGCCCAGCTGAGTGAGAAGCTGTCTGTCGTGGTCAGAGCACTTTCCCACCTGTCCCAGCACCCCCAACAATAGGCCGGATCCCCCTTCATGGAGCTACAGCAGGACTCGAATGAAACAACATGACCCAAGCAAGGACCTTGGTGTGTGTAAGTGTGCTATTCATGTGTGGTATATATGCACATGTGTGGTCACAGGCACATGCTTGTGTGTGCATGCAGGGGCCAAGTGTCTCCTTCATTTACTCTCTGCTTAATCCTCAGAGGCAAGATCTCTCCCTGAACCTGAAACTAGTGTTTCAGTAGACTAGCAGCCAGCAAGCCCCAATGTTCCTTCTGTCCCTGTCCCCCAACATCACTGGGGTCACAGGAGTGTGGGACCACACTTGGCTTGTTTGCATGAATGCTGGGAATGCAAATTTAGGTCCTCACCCATGTGCAGCAAATGTTCTTACCTGCTGAGCCATCTCTCCAGCCTCCCAAGCAGAAATTTGTTGACTATTTCTGTAATTTAATTGTGTCATTTTTTTATCCCAGAGTATCAGTAATGTTATAAATAAATAAAAATCCTAACTAATGTTATAAATAAATAGAAATCCAGGCTAGCTTAGTGCTCACAGAGATCCACCTGCCTCTGCCTCCCGAGAGCTGGGAGTTAAGGGACCCATCAACTATTCCCCACTCTCTTTACTTTGGAAGCAATCGTGTTTGTCAATTCTTTGCTTAATGGACTTTGCTTTTTATGGTTTATTTTACAATGCTTCTTGTGTCCCTAGGTCTTACAGATGTTTCCATTGTGTTTTCTTCTGATTTTATTTAGATACCATCATTCCACCTGAAGTTTAATTTTCTGAACAGTGTGGGGCAAACATTTATCTTAGTTCTTATTGTTGGTTAGCCAGTGGTCGTGGTACGATGTACAGGACAGCTAGTCTCATGTAAGCTGGTTTGAAACGTCACTCATCAGAAAGGGAGTCCTCACATGTGGAGAGGGGCTTCCTCAATGTATCCTCAAAGTCCTCAAATGTGGGGAGTTCACGACAGTCATACACTCAGTTTTGGCACTGACAAGATGCCTTCCCCACCCCTGCCCCACCCACCACCATGCCTTCACTCAGTGTCATCCTGAATACAAGCACTGATTTAGTTTATACTTTCTGGCAAAATTTAGACTCTTCTCAAATTTCACTTTAAAATAGTAGTGGTGTTTCAGTTGAGACCATGTTGAATTTACACATGAGTGGTGCTTTGAATAGGTATGGCCCCCATAGACTCATGTGTTTGAATGTTTGGCCCATAGAGAGTGGCACTATGAGGAGGTGTGGCCTTGCTGGACTAGGTCATGACCTTTTTGGAGGAAGTGTGTCATTGTGGGGTCGAGCTTTGAGATCTCATATATGCTCAAGCCATGCCCAGTGTGACAGTTCACTGCCTGATGCCTGTGGATCAAGATGTAGAACTCTCAGCTCCTTCTCCAGCACCATGTCTGCCTGCATGCCACCATGTCCCACCATGATGATAATGGTCAGAACTTCTGAACTGTAAGCCACCCCAATTAAATGTTTTCCCTTATGAGAGTTGCCATGGTCATGGTGTCTTTTCACAGCAATGGAAACTCTAAGACAACAAATATTTGGGGAGACTTTTTTTTAAACTATCCATTTTAATGTCTCTGTAAAATATCACATATTCGTTAAGTTTGTTTCAGGTTGTTTAGGAATTGTATTAAATAGTAAATTAAATATTTTTAATTCTATTTTTAAACTACCCCATTGCTGCTGTGTAGTAAGATGGCCTTGCTTACATCTCTTACATTTATTGGCTCCAATAAATACTTTCAGTTGGCTTTGCTGGATTGACAGACTTCCTCTTACAGACGCTTTGTAAGAGCTCTCTTCCACAGTGCCGATGTCTTTGTGTAGCTAGGTTCTCATTTAAATACATTTTGATGACACTGTGCCCTGTATAGTGATTGTTTCATTATATTGATTTCTCTTTTGTAACAAAATGTACAGGCACTTTTAGAAAGCTTCTCTTTTATATTTTAAAAATCTATACTTTTAAACTAAAGACTCACTATGTAGGCTTATGGATTTTTAATATTTGTGATTTTATATGTGTATACATATATATATATACATGCATGCAATGCACATTCATGGATGTACACACATATACATATGCATTCATATACATGTCTAATACACATACATGCATACATATATGGATGCACACACGCACACACGTACATGCATATATATACATACACAATACACACATGTATACAAGCAAACATACATGTATAATACATATATAGACACATATGTTTATATACATACATATATACATACATGCATACATACTTATATATCATCTTGTTAATGTTACAAACTTTTTTTGGTCTTGTGAGTTTGATTAACACACATTATTTTACAAGTTTTTCAGGGTTTTAAAAATAAAATATTCAATTTTATAAAATTAATGCATGTCCACAGTTTTTAAAAATCAAATCAAACAATAAAGCCTAAAAAGAAAACAACCCGTCTTGGGCCCAAGCCTGACCCCCCCCTCCCCCCCCCTCCCCTCCCCTCCCCTCCCCCCTCCCCTCCCCTCCCCTCT
>CABHPP010094160.1:0-10948 GCA_902168425.1 Peromyscus attwateri
AAAGAAAGAAAGAAAGAAAAATTAACGCTCCTTAATTAAAATTTTTTTAGATTTTTTTGAGACAGGGTTTCTCTGTGTAGTTTTGGTGCCTGTCCTGGATCTCACTCTGTAGACCAGGCTGGCCTCGAACTCACACAGATCTGCCTGGCTCTGTCTCCCAAATGCTGGGATTAAAGGCGTGCGCCACCACCGCCTAGCTATTTTTATTTTTTTTTAATTAGGTGTAGGACAGTATGTTGGCATGTGAGTATGTGCATGTGAGTGCAGATGCCCACAGAGGTCAGAGGCTCAAAGGCCCTGGAGCTGAAATTACAAATGGTTGTGAGCCTCTTGATGTGGGTGCTGGGAACTGAACTCGGGTCCTTTGTAAGAGCAGCACGTGCTCTTATCCACAGAGCTGTCCCTCCAGCCCCAAGCTCAGCAGGTGTGCATTCATATGCTCAATTCCTTCCCCTTTCAGGTGTACAAAGTGGCTGAACAATTTGTTCCCCCCCCCCCCCCCAAGACTGCACTGAGGGGAATGAGACAGACCAAAGGGTCCCTGACCTGGTTCTCCCATTGGAAAAACCTTGGCACCTGACCAGAGACCTAAATGGTCCCAGCACAGCGGTGGCCCTGGCATATGGCTCCTGAACTTCTGCCTTGATTCGGAGGAGTTGCACCAGGTTTCTGTTACACAACCCAAAGGACAAGATGTTCACATGCGGCTGAGCCATCATTAGGGCAAAACTCATGCAACGCTGTCACACCTGGTGTGGAAGGCGGGGGCTGGGGACTAGCTATGTTTATGCTTCCCAGTCAGAGCTCTATGTTGTCCTCAACCTACTCGTACTGTGAAACTTTAACCAGTTGGTCAAGTTCTCCTGAGGAAGAGAAAAAGACAGAAGAGTTCTACATCAGATCAACACCTGTGTGCATCAACAGATTACCAAGAAATCTGTGAGTCCTAGTCATGAGGTAGACAGTGACTTGGGGACGGCGGCAATGGAGAAGAAGGTCATCAAGCAGTGCCAGGTTGGAGTTTTGAATAGACACCCACATTTGGTGGGGGGGGGACGGCTAGTGAAATGAGGTCTCACTATGTACTTCAGGGTGACCAGGAACCCCTGAGCCTCTCATATCAGGCTCCTGTCTGCGTCACCACACCTGACTCTCTATCCACAGCTTTCTTACCTTGGTGTCTACCCCACCAGATTCTATCCCTCCCACAGGAGACTCTGAACCTCCCTGTGGAGATGAGTCTATCTCCTACTACTGAGTAAGAGGCCATTGCTATTACCCATGAGGCCTCTGGAAGCTGCTCACAGAGCCCAGGGTCTGCCTGAACATTTCCCTCCCATCTCCACTGCATGCCATTTATTTTCTGAGTCAAAAGCCTAACAGGATGAAGTCAGAGACACAAAAGAACAAGGCCATGCTTTCAAATGCCCGGTCTAGCCACTAGCAGAAGGCAGCACATCTTTGCCCTTGTTACCAGGGTCCCAGGTCTCCTCATTGGAAAAAGATGCATGTCTCCCCCAAAACCCCCCTCTACACTCCGGTAACCTGACCCAGCTGAAGAGTTCAAAAGTCCCCATTGTCTTTTCCCATCTGACAAGATAAGGGCTGGCAATCACTGTGGTCCTCCCTGCCTCTACCTGCCCTCAAGGAAGTCTTCTTGGCTAAGAAAGGACAGTGGATCTTTTGTTCTTAGCCTACTATTTCCTAACCAAGAACTGGCTCATTGCTGGAGATAAGACTCGTGGACTAACACACACACACACACACACACACACACACACACACACACACACATTATGGAAATCAAATCCTGCCATTTTGGTCAAGGGTGAGTGCCTTAATGTGTCAAATTATAAAATAATAGGCTCAGTTGATACAACAAATAATAAAAACCTTGCAGATTCTCAGGGCTCACTCTATATAGTCTATCTGTGAGCCCTAGGTCCCAAAGAGAGACCCTGTTTCAACTCTCTCTCTCTCTCTCTCTCTCTCTCTCTCTCTCTCTCTCTCTCTCTCTCTCTCATCAAGACTATCTTAGAAGACATGAAGGGGTTAAATGCACTTTTATACACACTAAACCTGCTTAACAAACACGTTGAGTACTGAGTGCTCCAACTCAATGATCAGTCGGGCCAGGCTGCTAAATGAACATGGCAAGGTGTTAACGAACAGGGTGCAACTCCTGCTCGCTTTGTCGCACAGGAAGGACAGACGCTTCACATCCGGCCACTGGCACATTGCTGAAAGTGGGGTTTCTATTTCCACCCCTGCCCCAATATTCTGACTCGTCAACGTTAAGACAGACTGCCTAAAGAAAACTCTTCAGTAGTTAGCAGAGCATAAAGCCCTGGTTCAGTCTTCCTTCCTTGAGGGCTCCCCGAAAGCAAAAGAGCAAGACCATGGAGAGACCTCAGAATTCTGCTTTTCACCGTGTCAACAGAGAAGACAGTTGCTCCCTAATTCCTTGGAAAATGGGTGCAGACAGTTCTATGAAATAGGAAGGAAGTAACTCATTGAAGGAAAAATAATAAGGAAACGGTGTTTAAGGAAGTAGGTTGGTTAGTGGAAATCAGACTTCATAGAATATTCTGGAAAACTGTCAAACATCAGCTCTCCCAGAAGAAGGGGTAACAGGGGAGCTTTGCTTCCTTCCCCGAGGGAACTTAGAGAAATATGTGGCAGAAAGCAAGAAGCCACAGATAGACAGTCCACGTGGACTTTTCTCCAATAAGATGACTAAACCCTCCCCACATACATACATCTACACGCCAGAGGAAAAAGGCCAAAACCAAGATCAAAATCCCCACACTTTACCATCAAGGCTATGACTCCTTCAGACCTCATCTTAGTGACCTACATGTCTTACACAGGAGCCTGATTCCCATGATCCAATGCACCTGAATAAGACCAGTCTCGAGGGGAAACAAAATGCATGTTGTAAAACTTATTGCTTTACAAGATAACGACATGTCCACCAGATTCGGACCCCATATCAAGGGGTTACTGTAAGATGACTAAGTAACTCCTCCATAACTACTATGGAAGACTTCTATGCCCTCTCAACCTGGGAGCTCGCCTGCTGCCTCTTTGTAGTGTATTTCAATCAATTCCCTCTGCCCTTTGTACCTTTGGTAAATTCTTTTACCGCCTGCACCACCGGCCTTACCTACCATTCCATGTGGAAGTCTATAAAAAGCTTTCTCTGTACACCTCCCACGGGATGAAGTTTATCCTGAAAGTGCTGGAGGAAAGGCCCTGGAACCAGGGCTTGGAGAGAAATACAGCTGTCTCTCAGTATCCTCAGGGGGTGGGTTCCAGGAGCCCCAGTACCCCCAAATCCACAGATGCTCAAGCCCCTTATATAAGATGTAGAATTTGTAGAACCTACACCTATACCCAACACAATGTAAATAGCTGCTTTACTCTATACAGAGCAGGGAAGGAAAAGACCAAGTCTGCACAGGTGCAACCGAAAAATACAGCTGTTTTCAAGAGCCAGAGATAGTGGTGCACACCTGCACCCCCGGGTGGCGCACACCTGCACCCTCAGGTGGTACAGATCTGCAGCTGGTACAAAATGACTGCACTCTCAGTACCTGAAGAGGCAGAAGCAGGCAGATCACAAGTTAGAGACCAGTCTAGGCTACCTAGGGAAATCAAGACTTAGTATCAAGAAAAGCAACCAACCAATCCCTTCTCCATACAAAATCAATCAATCGCCTATTTTTTCCCCTGCAGTTGGTAGAATCCTTGGAGGCAGATGTCATGGGTGTGGAGGCCAGCCGTACTGTGGTGTTATTAGTGATAGAAGCTATTCAGGGATCCTCCATAGCTGTTGTGTGTTTCACTGTTGTTCAGAAAATGAGAAATGCATATGAGGGAAGTAAAGGGCGGAATTTTATCAGCCAAACACCGTAGGGGCAAAAATATGTGATAGCATTAAGGTAGGCCATGGTGAGGTCAAACACTGGGAAGCAGAGAGAGGAGGCAATGATTGAGGAGTGTCCATCAGGCTTAGAGAGTGTCCATCTATGCACTGTGGGGCAGCATCCAAGGGTAGCAGGACCCAATGGCAAGTGTCAGCACATTAGGCTTCCCATCGCCAAGCTCCTCACATGGCTCCTTGTAGATAGCACACACAGTTTGGAACATGCCTGCCCAGAAGTCTGAACACAGGCTGCCTGACCTGAGTCTATTCTTAGTGACCTAACAGAATGCTTGGTATAAAGGGCATAGAACACAAGACGGAAGCCTTTGAACACTTTGTAACATTATTATAAAAGGAGGTTTGGTTCCAGAAACAAACCTGGAGATTTGCTTGTAGCAAACTTGTTATCTTTCTAATATCACCAGGGATGCCAGTATGAATTCCAAACTGGAAGAGCAGCTGTACAAAACCAAGTTCCTTATAAAAGCAAAGATACTCGAATTCTTTTTTGAGTGATACTGGAGATGGAGCCCATGGTCTCAGACTTGCTAGGCACTCTCTGTACCACCCAGCAGCACCCAGCCACAGAAGCTCCAAGTTACAAACGCTCATGGTGCCCTTTCAGGGTAAATATCAGTTTGGTAAGAACTTCAGAGTTTGGCCAAAGTAGATTTTGTCTGTAGGTGATAATAAACACCTACAAATATCCAGAGTTTTGCTAGAAGATTCCAGGCCTCTTTCCTTATTACCACAGTCTCCAGTGGTTACAACCTGTCAACAAGCTGTTTAAGAATGTGCCATTAGGGGCTGGAGAGATGACTTGGCAGTTAAGAGTGCATACTGCTCTTGAGAAGGACTCAAGTTTGGTCCTTCTCAAGAAATTTTCAAAAAATCAATAAAGAAGAATTAGTACTTTGTGTGAATGCGGTGTGTGAACACACACCTGTGAGCACACACACAGGCTGAAGGGGGACATTGGGTGTCCTGCTTTATAGTCTCTCTGCTTTGTTCTTTTGAGACAAGGTCTTTGGCTGAGGCTAGAGCTAGGCTGGTGGCCAGTGAGCCCCAGCCATCTTCCTGTCCGTTTCCCACAGGGCTGGGGTTCCGGGTGTCTGTGGTGATGCCTGACTTTACATCAGGATGCTGGGACCTGAATCCAGGTCTTCATGCTTATGAAGAAGCACTCCTACCCCCCCTCCCCCCAGCTATATCTCCTGCTTCATAAATGTTTGCAAGGTTCCCTTCTCTCCCATCTCTGCCCAGGGCTTTCTCTAAGCCAGTCATGCACACTACCACTGAGCCACACCCTCGGCACAATATCTAACTTTTTTATAAGGTGTTTATTGATTAAGTTACCTCCCTGGGAGAATCCCGTTATTAACTAATGAACGACAACCACTGTGCTGGGCTATTTAAACTCACTGAAAGGAAGCAGAAACACAGCTAGACTGCAAAGAACACACAGTGGACCTTGCCTGTGGCTCTTTAGCCTGGACAGGATTTTAAGGAAGGGTGGGGAAGGGGAAAAAATATTTTCCCTCCAGCAAGTATTCTAGGTTGTTTTCTTCCCGTTTGGGTTGGAATCAAGTTGTGCCAAAGGGTCAAGGCAGGCTGGTCTGGAAGTAGGTTATTACTTTGAGAACTGAAGCAAGTTGGTCGCTAACAAAAAGGCATGAGCTCCTGGGGCTTGCCAGACTGGAATGGAGGGTGTCACAGATCATATATTCTCCAGTGTTTTGATCTTGGGAGTCACTTTCACCTCACACATGACACCACAGAGATGCACCCAGATACATTTTGGATTTCTGCGAACTGTTGCATGGTTAGACGCAAGGGTAAGCTCGGCCTTCACGCCTTCCACTCTGAGGCCAACTGGCAACTGTTTAGTGAATGCTAACATCCGTAAACCTCGGCCCTTGGGGGGAAAAAACCCACAGAGTCACTGCTCTTGTCCTTGAGTTTAAAAGTGTTGGAGAGGCAGATGGCATGTCTAGCTGTGAAGGTGGTGAAGAGAAGCCCCTGGATCAGTGTGAGCCACCGGACAAGAGGGATGGGGAAAACAAGGTTTCCCAGAACAAGCACAGATAGGGAGGGCCCCGCGGCAGTTAAAGGGGAAGGCTGGGGCCGAGGGGGGCCAGGCTGCAGGTGGAATTAAGAGATCTGGCAAAGAGCCGTTCTCACACTGTGAAGCTGCCCCGTGATCCTCTCCATTTAAACATCCATGTCCCTCCCACACATCTCCTGCCGCTGATAGCTAGAATGCAGTGTTATTTGGGAGCCTTTACAAGTCCCCTAATGCCCCTAAAGTTAAGGTTTTTTTTATTTGTTTCAAGAGGAAGCAGCTGCTGTGCCCAAAGAGCAGCCTTTTCATTTTGTTAGCTACTTTTCTAACCTTGTGAATTGACACACAGTTTCCCCCTAGGACCCTGTCTCATAAGCTGCTGGACAGCACCTACGGTTGGTGACACTATTCTTCCTCATCCACATTTCTCTGCAAGAGGTACACCGTGGGGCCTGCATTTTTATGCACTTGGGTTTCTTCATCCTTTAGCAGTATTTTCACCATCAAGATCTCACTGTTTAACCCGGTCTCGACTCTGAAAGCCAGTCGTCTGGACGGAAGAATCAGAGGCAGGAGGATTATGAGTTGAGACCAGCCTGAACGATATAGCTAGGCCTTGGAGGGAGACCTGTATGTCTGTCAGCCTTTCTTTCTCTGTCTATATGTTTCTAATTCCTTCTCTCTGGGTCTTATTCTCGATCTCTGTGTCTCTCATCCTCACTGTCTCATTCCCTGTCTCTGTGTCTCTGTCTGTGTTTCTCTCCGGGTCTCTGTCTCTTTCTTACACAGACATCCACACACCCCTCTGCCTCATAACGTCTGGGATAGTATCAAGAACTAGTATGTTCCAATCAGCATATGGAGATAAACCGAAGGGGAGTGATGCCAGTGGCTTGAGCAAGGCCTAGATGTGCGGTTGGCTGGGAGCCAAAACTGCCCTCGCAAACCTGGGTGAGCCCAGCCTCCCCTGGGTAGGCAGAGCCCATTGCTCACCCGAAGTACCTAAGCCGGGACTCTCTCCCCTCAACCCCCAACTCGGTTCTCAGTCCCAGGACCCGGAGAAGCCCTGTCCCTCCAGCATAGACACATGCCAGGGTTTGTAACCATAGTCCACCACTGTCCCTTGTCTCGCGGACTCCCCCACACCTCGGGAGCGCCTCACCGGGCACCTGCGACCCTCTGCGGGAGGAACCTCAGGGCTGCTGGGTGGGTGGGCGCTGGCTGGCGAGGGTGGGGACTAGGCCCGGGGGCTTGGACTTGCAGGGGGACCCCAGCCGAGGGAGCGGAGGCAGGGAACGGATGGGGTGTGCGAGGGAGGAGGAGCTCGGGTTCAAGAGAACGCACGGGGAGAGAGTGACTTGGGACGCAGGAGGACCCGGGGAGCAGAGGAAATGGAGGCGAGCGAGCGGGGTCCCCCGGGCGCAGGGGGTGGTGGGGTGCACTCGCCTGATGAGGGCTCCCGCGTAGTCTCTGGCGGTCTCCATTGGCGCGGGTCGTCCAAGCGTCCCCAGGCCGGGCCCTCTTAAAGCACTGCCCTGTCCGCCCCGCCCCGCGGCGACTTGACCCGACCCGGCCCGGACCTTGGCGACAGACAACGCTTCTGCGAGCAGCAGACAGTTCTGGCTTCCACGCCTGGGCCCCGGGGCCACGCCCCTTCGTGGGCAAGCGGTACCGAGGGCCCCGGAACCCCAGATTTGGTGGTGTTGGTGGCTATTGTCAGTTCGTTTGTCTTTCTCTTCTGGAGGTTGGGGTAACTGGCGACATTTCCAAGGCCAGCGGCATCGCTTGACCGTGGAAAAGCAGGCGTGCTTGGGGGCGAGCGGAGTGCCCGAACCCACTGTCTTCAGGCTGGAGTCTCCAGAGCCCGACTCGGGGCTGGGCGGCTGGCCAGCGACTTCCCGGGGGACAGAGGGAAGTTGCCGGGGATACGCGGAAGCGCAGCACTTCGGGTTCTCGGAGGTGCCAGGGCTTCCGTGTGGGTTAAGATGACAATTAAGTAGAGGGAGAGGAGGAAGCATCCGGCTGCCACCATTCATTACTAGAGTTGTAGGTTGACTTCTGAGAGACGGGAAGGAAAGCTCAAAACTGATGGGGCCAGGAGAGGTTTCCGCTCGCAGTGAGCACAGGCTGCCCCACGCCCTGGAGGAGCCGAGCGGATGGACATGCACCAGCGCTCCTCTGCGAAGACGACCTTCGTCGCAAGCTGTAAACTCTGGAACGGCAGATCCTTTCCGCTCAGCATCGCTGGCCGGAAGCTTTTGTTACTGTGTTCCAGGCGTGATCTCTAGCCCTCTTCTTCAGGCTGCTCCTTCTTCGGGAGTCCTCGGTGTCAACAAACCTCACCTGACCCGCAGGAAAATAGAAGCCAAAAGCAATTTCCGGTGAACGCCCTGCAAGAGGCTCACAGAGCAGCCTGTCCAGCCCGGAGCTATGGCGCTGGACAAAGCCACCTGAGGTCATTAGCAGACCCTCCCATTGATAGTTCACCTAGGAGGTGAGACCATGGGACCAATCAATTCAAATCACCTTTACGAAAATGCCCTTCTGTAGAGAAATTCTAGTGTCCAGACACACAGGGTATCGGCGTGAACATCTGCTCAGCCAGGTTCAGATGTCTTTGCTTGCTCGTTTAAACACCTTTGATTGAAATCCTTAGTCTCTCCCTGTCCCTCCCTCCCCACACCCTCTGTAGACCAGGCTGGCCTCTCGCTCACAGATAAAGATCTCCTGCCTCTACCCCTTGAGTGTTGTGCGTAAAGGTTTGTGTCACTACCCCCAGCAAACTTTTATTTTATTTTATTTTATTTTATTCAAGACAGGGAGTAAGAGACAAGAAAGGCAAGAGAGAGAATTGTGTTTGGGGGACACTTTTAAGGGGTACACTTGTCGTATAGCAGATGGTGGAAAGGCACCTTGCAGGACAAACACAGCCAGGGTGACTCCAGGCCATCGTGGAGGTCACAGCTCAAGATGGCTGCCGTTGTGTCAAGGTGACTGTCCCCCCACATCTGAGTGGCACAAGACTGCCACTCAGGTATGCGGGTTGCGTGGAGAAGCCTAGTTCCTCAGGAGCAGGCACGGGAGGAAGAGTTGGGGACCAGCTATGTAGTCCAGCTTTGTTTGGTTTGTTTGGTAGTCCAGGCTCTGTTTGGTTTCAGGGGCCTCTGAGACCAAGACAGCATTAACACGATGCCGTGGTTCTGAGCGAGGGACAGCGGAAACTTGAAGACGTGCATTTCTGAGTGACTGAGGAGCACCTTCGAGGAAGGCAGAAGCCTGTGCTTTCCCATCTGTTGATGAATGAGATCAGATGTGGCTATTCGAGGAGAGAAATCGGGGTGAGGGGACCCCAGTGCAGATATTTATGTTCAGAAAGGCCAGGATGGAGCATTGACCAATTGCACTTTGAGTCCCAAGGTAGGTGAGCCTGTCACAATCTTTCTCTGGAATTACAACAGCAAGCCTCGGTTCCACGACAGAATGGACAATACCGGAAGGCGGGCATTGTTGAGAATGGGAGCGCTAGAGTTGAATGGCTTACTACTTACTAGGTTCAAGCGCTCTACTCTGCCTGAGGCCAGCTACATTCTGAAGAATTTGTGAAGGAAAGTCACCTCCACTGTCCTACTTGAGTGTGAGCCCTGGGGAGTAAATGTGGGTGAGTAAGGCCAGGGGAGGCAGGGTGGAGAGTGGGGGTGGTCAGGACATTTGTAATGAGATCCCTTGTTCTATACAGTTATTTCTTCAACTGACTGCTCTTCCAGAGGACGGGGGTTCACTTCCCAGCACCCACATGGCAGTTAACAATTGTCTGTAACTCCAAGATCTGATACCCTCACACAACATACATGCAGGCAAAACACCAATGCTCATAAAATAAAAATAAATTGTTGAAAAAAACCTACTATGGGGAGCCAGGTATGATGGTGCACACCTTTAATCCCAGCATTCAGGAGGAAGAGGCAGGTAGATCTCTGTGAGTTCAAGGCCAGCCTGGTCTACATAGTGAGTTCCAAAACAACCAGGGCTACATAGTGAGATCCTATGTCAAACAAACTCTTACTATTGGGGCTGGGGATACAGCTCAGACAGTGGTAGGGCCCTTGCCTTGTGTGCTTCAGGTGCTGGGTTCAAAGTCCTGTAACAGAGATGTAAACCAATCCAAAACCACAAACAATGCAAAACCAAAACTCAGTACGGAACTGTTACAGGCACTGGATATTTTCACAGCTCCTGTGCAGTGGCCTGCAATCTTTTGGAGTTCAAGGTCACACACATCTAATGAAGGTCATGGCCTCTCTTGCTTAAAGGAGTCACATGACCCACCCACCAGCAGTGTGCCAGCACCCAGAAGTCCCTGGAGCTCCGGCTGGAAGCCTGCTCTGCTGGAGGAAGGGTTATCCAGGCGGCTGGCGGACCCTCAGCCGGTACTATTAATAACCCTGGATGCTGGCCTCGAGTTGCTTGGAGCTGCTCTGGTTGTTGCTGTTGCTGGCTTGGGTTTTTGTTCTCCTTCCAAGTGGGGGAACAACGGTGATGTTCTTTGCTGCTGACTTCAGGGTGAGGTGTTTTTCATTTTGTTTTTTTGTGTCAGGGCTGATGCCAGGTCTTCCTCAACTGAGCAGAGGGCAAAGGGGCAGGCTGTGCCAGCACACAGCTCTGCTTTTCTTGTATAAATGTCCTGGTCTTTTAAATAGCATCTTCTTTCCTTCCTTCCTTCCTTCCTTCCTTCCTTCCTTCCTTCCTTCCTTCCTTCCTCCCTCCCTCCCTTCCTTTCTTCCTCTCTTCCTCCCTCCCTTCCTTTTTTTTTAAGATTTATTTATTATGTATGATGTATGCGTGCTCTATCTGCATGTATACCTGCACACCCGAAAAGGGCATCAGATCCCACTATAGATGGTTGTGAGCCACCATGTGGTTGCTGGGAATTGAACTCAAGACATCTGGAAAACAGCTAG
>CABHPP010094163.1:0-20287 GCA_902168425.1 Peromyscus attwateri
CTCTCTCTCTCTCTCTCTCTCTCTCTCTCTCTCTCTCTCTCTCTCTCCTTTCCCTCTCTTTCTGAAAATGTGTGAAATTTTATGAGTCTATTTCACTTCACATGATGACCTCCAGTTCCCTATATGTTTCTGAGACAGACATGATTTTATTATTCTTAATATCTAGTCATCCATTACATATATGTACCACATTTTCTTTATCTGTTTATTCATTATTAGATACTTAGACTGATTCCATTACTTGGCTGTCATGAATAGTACCATGGTAAACATGGGTATTCAGGTCTCTTTACTGTGAGCTTACCTTGATTCCTTCATGTGTATACCCACAAGCAATATAGCAGGATCACATGGTAACTTGAGTTTTAGGTTTCAAGGGATCTACATACTAATTTATATTCTCACCAATATTATACAAGTATTCCTTCTTTCCTGAACCCTGCCCAGCATTCACTTGTTTTTGTTTCCTTGAAGACAGTCTAGAGTTAAGATCTAATTTTGATTTGATTTGCATTTCTATGCTGGCCATTGTTATTTATATTTATTAGTCATTTACAGCTCTTTGGAGAACTATATACCCCCGTCACTTCCCCATTTCTTTATTGGATTATTTGTTCTTTTGATGTTTAAGTTTTGAGGTCTTAATATAATCCGGACATTAATCGTTATCACAATATTAGCTGGTAAACATTTCCTTCCATCTTATTGCTGTTTTTTCATTCCAGTGATCATTTCTTTTGTTGCTCAGAATTTTTTTGTTTCATGCATTTTCCAGTTCCTTTTATTACCTCTGAGCAGTTGTATTCCTGTTTAGAAAGTCACTGCCAGTGGCCAGAATTTCAGATGGTTTCTCTGCTTTCATTTAGTAATTTGAAAGTTGGGTGAAGGGAGGAGGGGACTGGACCTGCCTTGACTGAATCTACCAGGCTGAGCTGAATCCCCAGGGGAGTCCTTGCCCTGGAGGAGATGGGAATGGGGGGTGGGTTGGGGGGAGGGGGGCAGGAGGAAGAAGGACAGGGAAATCCATGGCTGATAGGTAAAATTAAATTATAAAATAAAAATAAAATAAAATAGCAAAAAAGAGAAAGTTTTATATCTTGCATTGAAAGTTTTTATCCATGTAAGTTGCTATATTTCTTGAGACAAGGTCTCTCGTTGCCCAGGCTGGCCTCAGATTCACCATGTGGTCCAATACAGACTGAATTCCTGAGTCTCCTGACTCCACCTGCCAAATGTTGGGATTTCAGTCATCGCCCATCAAATCTGGTTTGAGTTGTTCATACAAACTAAGAAGTAAAAGTCAAGTTCACATATTGGCCATGTAGATCTCCAGCATCTCCTGCTTGCAACCAAACTTAGTAATATGTAAGAATCATCCAGCTAGTACTAGTTTTAAGGGTATGAAGGTATCATGAAGAACAGTTGAGCCTTGGCACTGGGAGAAGTCATAGGTGAAGGAACAGCCTTAGTTGCAGTAGAAGGCCATGACTGAAGGGGTCACGGAGAAAAGTTGAGGCTCAGCACCATGCGTCAGGATCAGAGAATCTGAAAAGACCACAGGAGAGGCTACTGGTAAAAGTGAAGTCCAGTGGTAGCAGGAGAGCCCAGCATTTTGGAGATGCCGATAGCATGGAATAACAACCAGGAACAGCAGAAGCTGTGAATTAGAGCATCCTGAGCATGAAAGTAAGACAGTAAGCAGCACTTCTCCACAGCCTCTGCATCAGCCCCTGGGTCCAGGCTCTTGCCCTGCTGGCGTCCATGCCATAACTCCCTTCAGTGAAGGACTATGACACAGATGTGGAAGTGAAATAAACCATTCCTCCCCACATTGCTTATGGTCATGGTGCTTCATCACAATAGAAATTCTAAGACACTAAGCTCTCCAGACATTCCCCAGTGATCATCTGGACTTCAGCAGGATCTGTTTAATACACCCTCCTTCTCTGTAATTGTACTGAGTCTTCTTTCTTTGGCTAGTTTAGCAAAGGGCTTGCCAAACTTGTTTATCTTTTCAAAGAACCAGATCTTTGCCACATTGACCCTTTTTATTGTTCTTTCGGTTTCTTCTTCATTAATTTTAGATCAGTTCTTTGTTATTTCTTTATTCTACTAGTTTTGGAATTGCTTTATGGAATTTAACAGATATTTACAGAAACAGTTGCAGAATGCACATTTTGTGCATACCATTGAATTCCTCCAAAATAAGTCATAAAGCAAGTCTTAATAACGCAAGCATACTGAAATAACTTCCTAAACTCCATTGGATAATGGTCAAACAAAACTGGAGATTCACAGCAAGAAAAAGATAGAACATATGTAAACACGTGGATGCTGAATAAAACAAAATATGTAAACACATGGATGCTGAATAAGACATTTTTGAACAATTACTGAGTTGTCAAAAAATTCAAGAAGGAAATTTAAAAATTCCTCCAATCAAATGAAAATTAAAGCATAGCATATTAGACTCTGTAAAACACAATGACAGTTGTTTTAAGAGAGGGGGTTAGCGCTGTAAATATCTACGTGGGGTAATCAGTGATATCTTACACTAATAACCTAGTAATACACTTCAGTGTGCTCCAATAATTTCTTAAATGCATTTGACCCTGACATCCATGAGCCTGAATCGGATAGTAACAGTGAAGTGAAAGGGAGAGGCTGTGTTCAACAATTCAGCTAACTCACTGTGTCAGAAAGAACAAATCACTCTGCTGTTTGCTTTTCACAGAAAGCATTAGAAAGAAAGCTACTGTTCAAACAGACTCATTTGTTTCAACTGCTCTTCCAGTTACTAGAATGCCCATACAAGATAAGTAATTTTCTCACATTCTTTAAGCAACAGAAAAGTCCAAGGTAGCTTCAGGAGGCTTAGGAAGTAACTGTGGCAAGACAGAGTATTATGGAGAGATTTTTTTTATTAAAAAAAAAAAAGCCTTGTTCTCCAGACTATCCAGTATCTCTTTGGACTAGCATTAGAACTATTTTCCTCTTTGCATAGAGTAATTACTAGAGAAATTGACAGGATTAATAAATCTTTCATGAAAAAAAAAGTAGCTAATGTTAGCTTTTTAGTTGTTTGGTATCTGAGATGTGCCTTAAAGGCAATTCAACAACCTAAAATAAGGGTAGTTTTATTGGAATAATTGAAGAGTTGTCGAGAACATAGCAAGGCTGAAATTTTAAAGTAACGTCATTGCTATTAGAAAAGTACCTATGTGCAATTCTGATGAGTCAACAACTTGACAACAGTTAAAAGTCTATCTGTAGTGTGTCCTGTGGAAAGGGGAACATCTGGTAAGATATTAAGTCAGTCTTTTCTCACAAATTTGCATAACTGAAAAGCTAATCTGGTTACGAAATCTGAAGTTGATTTACTTGAAATACCACTGAAACGACAAGGCAGTGGCAGCAGGAAGAGACGTATATATTCCAGGTCTCAAGATCAGCCACACACAGGCTCATATTCTTCCTTCCCACTTCTTCCTACAGAAACACAAGTAAGTGCTTCCAGCCAATATTGCTAAACTATGAATTGTGTTTAAGGGTAACAATGGTGTTTCTCATTTCATGTGTATGTGATATTTTGCCTGATTGTATTTTTCTTGATCTGCCAAAAAAAAAGTTAAATGCCTCCTTCACTTAATTTGTTTTTTATCTAAATAATTTATTTCCAAGTAAACATATGTATTCTCTCAAGCATTTAAGGATTGTGTCTGGCAACTACAGCATCTTAAAGGAAAAGTTGAGAGGTGACTTTAGACAGCTAACTGGATACTAGCTACAGAAATCTTTATCTTGGAATTCATTATAAACCTTTTGACCCAAGCCTAGCACAGCTGTTGAGGAAAGAAAGATAAAAGGATTCCCTATTAGTTGTATGCAAAAGTCTTAAAGACACGTTTTCATGACTTCTAATTAGGAGAGTAGCAAATGTACATTGTGGAAAGCTTGAAAAATAATAAATTTATTTGCCAGCATCTTATAATATAGATATGTCATTTCCTTTAAGAATTGTTCATTGCAGAGTGATAGTCCATTTAGTGAAGTCATTCTAAACTTTGTGCTGACTTTATTTTGCTCTAGGACTTTAAGGTCACCATGCATCTGTTTGCTAAAGCAACTACGAAATTCACACTTGAGCTGTACCAGCAGCTCAGAGAAACAGAGGACAACATCTTCTACTCCCCGGTCAGTATCATGACAGCATTAGCAATGCTCCAGCTGGGAGCCAAAGGAAACACTAGTCAACAAATCGAGAAGGTAAGTGTAAACTTCATTTTGTCAACCAGCTTGAACTTGTCTCTCCATCCTCTGTCAGTGCACAGACAGATGGTGATAAAGACAGAGCCCTGAGATGAAGAACAGTAGGCACTGCCGTGACCATAAGCACAGAACCGTGAACACCCTTCCCAAACATGGGCCAGGTGCTTCCTGGACATCCTTTGGGTACTGGGCCAGGATGACTGCTTCTTGTGCCCAACAACTAGAAGTGAGCATAAACTGTGGAGAGTACCTATGGAAGCAACAGATTGGCTCAGCTCTGAGGGATGTGAACTGAGGTGTTCCCTGGGCAGTGAGTGGATGAGCATCTATTCACGTGACCAGTGAATCAAGTTTTGGTGTTTCTTACAAACTCTTGTACTTAGGTTTGGAGGAATTTTTTCTAATTTTGAATTTTTTTATTTGCTTTTCAGGGTTTTGTTCTGATTTTGTTTCATTGGATTTAGACAGAACTCTAAGTGAAGTTTCCTTGTCACACTTGCCTCTCTTTCAGGTTCTTCAATTCAGTGGAGCCATGAAGAAGACAACAGAAAAATCTGCAGACTGTCATGTGAGTCCAGGGCACCTCATGCCTAGAAGACCTTCAGATTTCTAACATATAATTTAAAGTGAACATTTCACAGTTTAAAAAATCAATCTGTAAGGGAATTTCCAAACAAAAGATGAGGACATAGAGTATCACTGTGGCTGAATTCTAGTAAAGTGGGATTTAAAAGGAATATGACTCAATATATTCAATACTTACAAAAATGTCTGGCCTGTTACAAATAAGAAAGTATAATGAATGTTAGCTATTGTTATTGTAAGATAACAGTAATTGCCATTATCACAATAATGTTACTAAAACAATTTTATTTATTTAACAATCAGATTAAGAGAAATAAGCACATATTCAAGTACACTTTGGGAAATGATTGTTATCATATCTATATGGGTTTAGAGCCTTAACCATGTAACCTCTTAGCTAAAAAAGAGAGGTGTCCTGATTCAAAGTTACTTAGATTCAAATTTTGGCTCTGTAGCTAGCATCTCTTTAATCAGGTAATTAAATTTCCTGACCCTTTTTGTTTTAATCTGGATTGCACTCAGACTTAGATCACTGACATATAGTCCAGTCCTTAAATGACGAGTGGGCACACACTACGTTATATGCAGAGGATGCCAACCTCGAGGCAACTTAAGCCAAGACAGCCTAAAAGCACTGCGTATTTAGTTCAAAAGGCAGCATGTTGGAATGTGTTCAAGAAAGAAGAAAGGCATTTCTGGAAGAAGTTGAATGTAAAGTGGGAATATTTAAGATAAAATACAACAGCTATCAGAGAATATTCAAAAAGTTGTCTTTGGGATTGCAGGTGTTTGGGTATTTATTTTGAGTTTAGTATTTACATTAGCAGAGTGGCTTAATGAATACCCTTTTTGACATTGAAGGATGAAAAGTCTGAAAATCTCCATCACCAATTTCAAAAGCTTGTGACTCAATTAAACAAATCCAATGATACTTATGATTTGAAGGCAGCCAACAGTATCTATGGAGCAAAGGATTTCCCATTTCTCCAGGTAAGTTGCACCTGGCTTTGCATACCATTAATCTGTATCCTAGGTCCTACATGTCTGAATGGCCATATGTAAAAGTGAGGCCAGGCAGATTTGGAGAGGCAACATTTGCCCAGGGAGAACCAGCTCCATAGTCACAAATCTAACCCACTGGATTGTCCAAGATCCTAGTGATGTATATATCAAGCATGGGCTCGGGAACTGTCCCATGAGAGAGAATGTAACGTCAGGAGAGTTTGTCGTGAGATGTTAGTAATGAGCCAACACCGACTCAATTGTAGAGATTATGGCAGGAGATTTATGGCAAATGGAATGTTTCTGGAATGGGCAAGTTTGGGGAGATCCTGGGGAGAACTGGGAAGTACCAGGGAATATAGCATTTCCTGCATTGAAGATGTAGTCAAATGAGAAATGCAGTGGTTGAACTTAATGGTAGGTTAGCTCAGGAGTAAATCAACTCTCTTGACTTACTGGGAATTTTGCAAGTCATAGCCTTTTGTCCACCGGCCTTTTACCATATGGTATTGACCTTCAGTGACATCCCTGCACCAGCCTTCACACAATGTGTTCTCACATTGCCTACATAATATTACCTGAGTAAAAAAATCTGCATGTTCATAGAACAGCAGATGTGGCCAGGGTCCGCTATCAGATTCTAGTATCATCACAAATAGTGAAATTTGAATAATGTCTAAATTGTTCTTAATTCTTTTTGGTTCCTTCATGTATCAAAGGAATTTTTGGAAGACATTAAGAAATTTTACCATGCCAATGTGGAATCACTTGATTTTGCACATGCTGCAGACGAAAGCCAAAAGAAGATTAATTCTTGGGTGGAAAGCCAAACAAACGGTATTGTATAGGAGGGTCACTGGAGGAAGTACCAGAGATGGTGGGATGGTCTCCATAAATATGAAGTGAGCCAAGAGGAAGTATGGAGAAGTTAGCAGAAAGTCAATCAGTGGAAACAGAATCATTTACATTTAGCTTAGTTAGTGGTATTTTTGAGAACCTGAAGTTTCCACCCAGACATGTTTTGATATCATATCCATTTGTTTAAGTCACAGCCAATTCTGGAAAGCTAAGAGATAATGACAGAGAAAGTCCCTTTCTCTTTTGCCAGTCAAGAAAACAAGGCACTTCTTCTCATCTCAGCTCATGTCTCTACTTTAACCTCCTGAAAGGATTTATCACCATTTTCACCACCTAGAGCAGAGATCTCAACAAATCTTCCACTCTGTAGACATACCTCACTCTTTTGATAGGCCAAGCCTGCAGCAGTCCAACATAAAAGTGAACAGGGGGACATACCCAGAGTAGTGTTTGACATTACCAGGAATGTGCTTCAGATGATAGAATTCTCATTTGTATAAAAGAATAATCAGGCCTTGGGTAGGATAACACTTTGGGTAGTGAACCTTAAAATGAAGGGGAAAAAGTAAGTTACAGAGAGAGGAAGGAGCAGAGTTAAGCTGATAGGGGAGATCCAAACAGCTTGTCAGTATTCACTGTGAGTTGGCCATAATCACCCGGACAGAAAGCCTAAATGTCTTTCCTCTGACAAGAACTGATATGTCCATCCCAAGACACACAAGGCACTGTGAGGAAGGCTATGTCTTATGAACAAGTCAATGAGTCCTTCAAGTAATGACTTGGGTTAACAAGTGATAAGCGAGCAATGGCGAACTCTTGTAAAGCATCCTCCAGACAAGCTCCTTCTACTTTGATGATAGACATTTTGTTCTTTCCCTGGCAGGAAAAATCAAAGACTTATTTCCTGATGGGAGCCTGAGCAGCAGCACTATACTGGTTCTGGTGAATGCAGTGTACTTCAAAGGACAATGGGATCACAAATTTGATGAAAAGCATACTGGAGAAGAAAAATTTTGGCTGAACAAGGTTGGTATTTTATTTACATAATATCATATAGTGATGTGTGGATATTTCTATTTAAATATAAGTGATGCTGCAGAAAGTACAAAATAAAATATGTCATGTGTTTTAGTCTTGTAACTTTGTTAAGTAGGAACAATTAAAGGAACTTTTGTTTTGACTTCACAAAATTTCAGGGTTATCTCTTCAAAGGATGTTGATGTGTTTGGTATCTCAACAATATTATCTATGCTGTCTTATGTCTCCCTTGATATGTGTGTGACACATTGATTTGTTACAGAATACTAGTAAACCTGTCCAGATGATGAAACAAAGAAGCAAGTTTAACTTTAACTTGCTGGAGGATGTGCGGGTCAAGATTGTGGAAATACCATACAAAGGCAAAGAGCTAAGCATGTTTATTCTACTACCAAATGAAATTGATGGTCTGAAGGAGGTAAAGCTTGTGTCTCCTACTCTTCTTTCTGTCACCTAATTTCTTTCTAAGCTATCAAATTTAAACAAGACACTAATGAAAATAATTAAACATGACAACAATGAAAATTTTTAAAGGAAATATGGTGTTCCGTCCTGTATTACAGGTGTTCTACACACAGCCTGAAACACACTGGAGGCTTGCCTAATTAGTAATTAAGTACAGTTACACACATTAAATATCCACTCATGCCAATAAGAAGGAACTAGTCAAATTTGTTGAAAGAAATGAATCACAATGTGGAAAATGTTTATACATATTTTGAATAAAAATGTAAAACCTAGAGCATTATATAATAACTATAGATGTCAATAAAATATAAAGAAACATTTATTTAAAGTTACATAGGTGGCTAGTAGCAAAAAATAATGTATATAGTCAATTCTGTACAAAATAATGATTCTACTTTTTAATATTGGTGATAATAATATCTAATTTTAAATTATCTAAAATAATATCTATACTGAATCATCAGTATTTGTTGTATTTATACAATACAGTGTTTCTAATGTTTATTGCTAAAGGTTTCCCTTTCATTCTTTGCTCATGTGAGTTACAGGCTTTCAGTTAATCATGACAATTTCTTTTCCTCTATTTTTATAGCTTGAAGATAAGCTCACTGCTGATAAGTTAATAGAGTGGACAAGCCCACAGAATATGGACATGATAGAGTTGTATTTATCCTTACCACGATTCAGAGTGGAGCAGAAGTATGACCTCCCATCTCCATTGGAGCACATGGGGATGGTGGATGCCTTCAACGCACAGAAAGCCGACTTCTCGGGCATGAGCAGCAGGGAAGGCCTCGTGGTGTCTAAAGTTTTACACAAGTCCTTTGTGGAGGTGACTGAAGAGGGAACAGAAGCTGCAGCTGCCACAGGGGTAGAAGTTTCTCTAACATCAGCGTTAATAAGTGAAGATTTCTCTTGTGACCACCCTTTCCTGTTCTTCATCAAGCAAAACAAGACCAACAGCATCCTCTTCTTCGGCAGAATGTCTTCCCCTTAGGTGCTGTCCCTCTGCCATGTTTCCAGGGAAGTTAGCAGAGGAGCTGGAATCCATGGAGGCCTGGAAACAACAGTTTGTCTGGCTTCGTTTCTCTTTGCCATCTCAGAATCATCACTAAGAATGCAGTGGTTAAAGCAGAACATCTCTATTTTTTGCTTCTTATATATCCATATAAACCTGATTTCTCCATATAAACATTCTCTGGGAAAAAATGTTCAATGAAAAGATGAGAGGACATTTTAATATAGTTTCTTTTACTTTAACAGAGTTTGTGACCTGTTTTAAATGAGCTAAAGTAAATCATACATTCTCTTTAAACTGATGAATATAAACACCTACACATCTTTGACTTTAGGAGATATCTGGGGCTCTTCATATCCTTCTAATGTTTGTGATTTTATAAAATACATTAGCAATAAAATAATGATTTTTTCAACTTATTACTTTACTGTATTTTCAACTTTCAAGAGGCCAGTCATACATAAGGAATATAAACTGGAAATGTACTAATCATATGGAAGGAAATATTCAAAACAAATCAGCTAATTCTAAGCTGGGGTGGTATGCAGATACATTTTTATACATGCTTATTTTATTCTTTTTAATAGCAAGAAAACTTTACAGATTTATTGTTTATTGTAGTGCTGGGGATTCAACTCAAGGCCTTTTGCATATTAGACAAGTTCTCTACCACTGAGCCAAGCCTCTAGCCCAAAGAATATTTAAAATACTACAAAGTAAAAGAATAATTTTATCAAAGATAAACAGATTAGAAACAATATCATTTACTATATCAACAGCCCAGGAAAGCCCTAGAGATCTGTATTGTCTAATGCAATAATCATTAGCTAGCTGGAGTCACATATAAATTAGATGAAGTCACACTAAGCAAAATTAGTACATTTTCTTACCTCACTAGTTGCTGTGGCTAGCATGTAGTACCTTGCACCATGCAATTTTGAACACTTCTACTATCCTAATTCCATCACTACAGAACATTCTACAGCTCAGCTTAAGAACCTAGAAAATTATGTGACAAAATTTAACATATGTACCTTACAAGGAAGGACTCTTAATAAATGAAAATAGAAGGGGTTGACTCTTCAGCAATTAAAATAGAGGTGCCCAAATTTCAAATTCAAACTTAAATTGAATAGGAATCACTAGAAACATTGAACCCAAAAGGCTATAAGAGAAAATCAATAGTTTCATCTTTTAACAATAGCAGATAAGTTTGTTAAAAGAGTCAGTGAGCGCCGGGCGTTGGTGGCGCACGCCTTTAATCCCAGCACTAGGGAGGCAGAGGCAGGCGGATCTCTGTGAGTTCGAGGCCAGCCTGGGCTTCCAAGTGAGTTCCAGGAAAAGGCGCAAAGCTTCACAGAGAAACCCTGTCTCAAAAAAAACAAAAAAGAAAATAATAAAAAAAAAAAAAAAGAGTCAGTGAGCCTGTAGAGTGTGACATGGTTTGTGTCTTTACAAAGAAGAAATAATAACCAGTACACATGTGGGTACATGGAATCTATCTCTGGAGGAATATTTAAACTACATCACCCCAGCAGAGTAGACAGAAATGGTGAAACCAGGATGTCTACCTGATGTTCAGGGCTGTGTGGAAATGAGAATGTTCTCACAGTGCTTTGACAAAAAGACACCTGTCATCTCTTTTGATCTACTTTGAATGCAAGTTGACAGAGCAGGAAAAACCTGCTGGCCTTCGCTAATCCTTCCCTTCATCTTTTCACCACCCATCCTGTGTTCTGAACTCTAAAGAGGAGCCTCACTTTCCACAGTTCATGTTCTCTGACTTGCAGGAAAGAATTAGGCTTGTCTAAATCTGCATAGTCACAAAGGGTCTCACCTGCCCAACCCCCGGGTGGTCCCAGGTCTGGTAAACTTTGACTTTCAAAATCAGTAGAAATCCAACTTCATGTTCACTGCTCTGAAAATTGCAATTGTAGTAGGAACATGCAGAGTCAGGGACAAACTTGCTTAGAAGAGAATAAGCTCTTACATAATGCTTACTCTAAGAAAGAGTCACAGCTGTCTGGAACAACTTGATAAGCATCAAAAAGTTTTGCTTATTTTGCTTTTTGTTTTGTTTTGATTTTGGAAATACAAGTCACTTGTAGCTATTTCAATCAAGCGTATTTTAATATTAGGGATTTTTGTTTTAGTAATCTTTGGAGTAGCAAATATGGCTCAAAATTAGACTATATTTGTAAAATTGGTTCTATTTGTTCATAAATCGCATAATACCCTCATGGAAATTCCACAGCTGAGTGTTCTGAGTGTTTGAGGTGTGAACTCCTGAGTAGGAAAGAGCAGCTTCACCTGGGAAACATTCAACTCTGTTCTTGTCATGGCACATAGGAGCCATCTTCCCTGATTTTGTTTTAAAACAGAGAATGAACTATTGACTTCAAGACCATATCAAAAACTATGACTTCCTGAAATGTAAAGTTATGTAAAATTGATGTAATCTTGTGGACATTGTTTCATAAAATAACATTTTTGGAAGAAGGGTTAATTACAGTGAGTTGTCTAGCTTAGAATTTATGAATGAGCTCAGATTCTTTAAGATTTTGTCTGTAATATACAGTGACTATGTGAACTGGACTATCATATTTCTATAAAGGAGCTTTTGGTATCATGTGAGAAAAAATGCAAATGAACCAATATCTCCTCAAACAGTTGCCTGATGTGGGGTTGAAAAGGACAGTTCACAGAACAAGGCAATGACTTTCAGTAATGTGAAAATCCTATTCCAGGAAGTATTTCTCATTCATCCCCCAGTCTATGCTCTCTCCCACCTTAACCTCTATATGAACCAACTACAATCTCTTTGAGATCAGCAACATTATTGACATATTCCTTATGATTCCCTCCTAAATACCCTTAGAGTTCAGGTCATTCCCACGCTTCTGAGAGAGAAGTGAATTGAATTTTTTCCAAAACTTAGTCACACAATACAAAAATAAAATTAAAAAACACAGAAGCTGAAATATTTCCAAACAATGAAGAATAATCAAAATGTTAAATATGTAGGCAAATAAAAGATACTTTGGTCAATTTTTTAAAGGTAACTATCTTAAGCAAAAAGAATTAAGTACTTACTGTGGAATATATGATAAATGTGAAATGAAATCCACACAGAGAGAACAGCAGGCTGGAGGACACTACTGTAAGCTGAGGTATCTTACAGTAAAGGTGTTATTTAATGGCAGCGAGTGGCAAGCTGAATATGCATGCTGTAAGCACTGAGCAACCATAGTTACGGCAACGATGAGGATAAAGTGAACACTAAAAGTAATGAAAAATGCCCAAGAACGAAGAAGAAATGCAAATAGTCAAGAAATGGTCAGGGCAAATGTCCACCATGGTGTGTGTTGTCAGACTGCACTACGAACAAGGACCCAGTGCAGCTGCTCTGACTCCATTTTTTATTCCTCTCTCATTCATTACATCCACACCTTAGTTTCCCCTCCCTTCATTCCTCCCAGCTCCCCCCACAACACACTTGATCTCTTCCCCAGATCCACTCATCCTCCATTTCCCTTCAGAAAAGAGCAGGACTCCCAGGAATATCAAAGGAATATAGCATCACAAATTACAGTAAGACTAAGCACAAATTCTCATATCAAGACTGGTTAAGGCAACCAAGTAGGAGGAAAAGGGTTCCAAGAGCAGACAAAAAAGTCAGAGACACCCTTCATTCCCACTCTTAAGGAGTCTCACAAAAACACCCAGCTACACAACCATAACACGTATGCAGAGGACCTAGATCAGACCATACAGGGTCCATACTTGTCATTTCAGTCTCTGTGAGCACCTATGAGCCCTGCTTAATTTATTCTGTGGGCTGTGTTCTCATAGTGTCCTCAACCCTTCTAGCTCTTACACTCCTTCCTCTCCCTCTTTTATGGCACCATTTATGATTTCAAGCTGTACTACAGAGCTATACTAATAAAAACCAAATGGTATTGGCATAAAAATAGACAGGTTGATTAATGAAATTTAATCTAAGACATAGATGTAAATCCACATGCCTATGAACACCTGATTTTTTTTTAATAAAGAAGCCAGAAATATACAATAAAAAAAAGCATCTTCAACAAATGATGCTGGCCTAACTGGATGTCTGCATGCAGAAGAATACAAATAGATCCATATTCATCACCCTGCACAAAAATCAAGTCCAAGTGGATCAAAGACCCCACCATAAATCCCAATACACTAAACCTAGTAGAAGAGAAAGTGAAGAGTAGCTTTGAACACATTGACACAGGAGACAACTTCCTGAAGAGAACACCAAAAGCAAGGCACTAAGATCAACAACAAATGGAACCTCATGGAACTGAAAAGCTTCTGTAAGGCAAAGGACACCATCAATAGGACAAAATGGCAGCCTACAGAATGAGAAAAGATTTTCACCAACTCCACATCCAACAGAGGGCTAATACACAAAGTATATGAAGGGCATAAGAAACTAGATAAACAATCCAAATAATCCAGTTAACAATTGTACAAGTCTAAACAGAGAAGGGAAACTCTCTTCCAATGCTAGTGGGAGTGCAAACTTGTACAGCCACTATGGAAACCAATATAGCGGTTTCTCAGAAAATTGGGAATTGATCTACCTCAAGACCCTGCTATACCACTCTTAGGTATATACCCAAAGAATGCTAAATCATACCACAAGGAAACTTGCTCAACTGTGTTCATAGCAGCTTTATTCATAATAGCCAAAAACTAGAAATAACCTATATGTCCCTCAACTGAAACGTGGATAAAGAAAATGTGGCACATTTACACAATTACTCAGCTGTCAAAAAAAAATGACATCATGAAATTTGCAGACAAATAGATAGAACTAGAACCAACAATCACCCTAAGTGAGGTAACCCAGGCTCAGAAAGATAAACATTGTATGTACTCACTTAGAAGTGGACATTAGCTTTTAAGTAAAGGCTTATCATGCTACGAGCCACAGACCCAAAGAGGCTACAAGTAACAAGGAAGCCTTGAGGAAGGCTGCATGGATTTCCCAAGGAAGTGGAAATAAAGTGGATTTTGTGTGTAGACTGGGGATAGGTGGGGATGGGAACAGGAGGGATAAGGCATGGGGGTGGGAGAGGAAGGAGTGGAGGGAGAGAGTACTGAGAGATGACTAGAATTGGGAGGATATACGGGTAATATGGAAACCTAGTACAGTGGAAAGTCCCTAGAATCTACCAGAATGACCCTAGCGAAGACTCTCAGGGACACAGAGCCTGAACCAACCATCTTCTGTTACCAGGCAAGGCTTCCAGCATTGGGACTGGGATACCAACCCAGCCACAAAACCCTTGACTTACGATCTGTCCTGTCTGTGAGATGTGCTGGAATAATGGTGGTGCAAAACTTATGGGAGTGGCCAACTAATAACTGGTCCGACCTGAGGCCCATGCCACAAGAGGGAACCTACACATGGTACTGCCTGGATAACCAGGAACCAGGGGCTGTATAGCCCAAAGACCTAGGATAGAACCAAACACGACTGGAGGAAAAACTTCAATGGAATAATTGCTAATGATACTCTGCTATACTCATAGATTGGTGCTTAGCCCAGTTGTTATCAGAGAAGCATCATTCAGCGGCTGATGGGAGTAGTTGCAGAGACCCACAGGCAATTCCACTTTTTGATGCACCGCTACTAAGGGCTCCAAACTCAACCTTCTTTTCTTCGTCCTGGCTTCCTTAACGTTGGTAAGAAAGCACTGGAGCTCCCTCTTTCGGCAGCCAAGGGAAATTCAAAGCGAGCAAGCCTTGATCACAGCAGAAACTACCTTTGTTCCAAACTTTAACCTTAGTAGAAGTCAAAACCAGTTGACCCTATTGAGCTTCTCAAACATTCTTGTGCCTGTCTGTTCTCCCCATAAGTCCTCAGTGTATAAAAAAAAAAAAAAATCTCTCCACACCCTCATGGCGCATGCGCGGCATCTGCAGTCCTATCCCACAAGCTTTGTGGCTAGGATCTTCCCAACTTCCAAGAGTCGTCACTGAATCCAAACATATGACTCTTTAAATTTTCATTGTACATGTGATGGAAAGTGTGAATCACGAATAAAACATGAAAAGATACATCCTACGCCAACACTCATAAACAAAGGCCTGAATGGTCGCTGATAGAAGACAAACAACTTTAGAACAACCCCTGTCATGATGAGACATGAGGTAGAACTGGAATAACAGAGACCAATAAAAGCATTAGACCTGCCAAAGATCACCCCACGTTTTACACGTCACACGGGGTCAAGGCAACTGTCCATTCAAGTAAGTGCCTTTCAAGTGCAGAGACTGAGGACACCGGAAGTCCACATGGAAGGCAGTCATTCTTAACCCTTCCTTCACAAAAATCCACAAAATGAACCCTAGGGCTGAATGTAAAAGTGAAACTATGGAACTTCTAGAAACAAAACACAGTCACAGTAAAGTTGAAATGGGCACAAAAATTCTTAGATCAGACCTGGAAAAGTAGACATTGTAAAACAAAAAATTAATAAGGTAGACTTCACAAAATTTAAAACTATTTTTCAAAAAAACACCATTAAGAAAGTACAACTATATATATTATTTTGTAGGTACACATTCAAATTTTTGTTATTCATTCATCTGTTGATGAACAGCTAGATTGATTCCAATTCTTCACTACAGTGATGAAAGCAACAAGAGCCACGCCCACCTCCATGGTGGGCGTGGTGTTCTCTTCAAAGCTAGTAAGGGAACTCCATTCATGTCAAATTTCCTGACTCTGGTGTCTAAACCATATTTAAAGAGCCTCTGTCATTGAAGATTGTATCCCACTTTGATAGATTCTTTAAGAACAATTAATTCAGGGTGTTAATTACTTTTGCAAAACCCCCACTCAGTAATGCCTAGATACCACCTGCCTGAGTAACTGGAAGAAGGGGTGCATGTACCACAGGAACCTAAGTCTAGAGTCTATTCTAAAATTCTGCCTGCTGTGGGGCTCTAGCAATGATACTTTCTTACATGTCACTAAATATAATGTAATAAGTAAGGGACAGTAGTAGGTGGGGGTGTTTGGTAACCTGGTGTACTGTGTTTTCAACTCTAAGATAATCTAAAGAAAATATTGATGTTCTAAATTCTTTTTCAACACCTTGAGTGATTCTATTTTCTTTCTGGAAGTCAAGCTAATAGAATTACTAAACTCAGTTATTATACCCAATAACAGAGCAAAGGAGATGGTGGAGATTTCAAGCAAGAACATGAAAGAGAAAGGCAGCAATTGATATTCATTGAGCATTTATTAATTTTGAAGCATTATCTTAAGCCCTTTTGTATGTTACCTTTATTGTTACTCAGACAAAATACCTATTAAAAATAAATTATGGAAAGGAGAGTTTATCTTGCCTTACAGTTTGGGAGCACTGTCCACTGCAGCATGAAGGCACAGCAGCAGGAATGTCACATTGAGCCCTCAGGGAGGGGTGGACTACAGACAGGAAGTAGGGTCTGCCTACCAAGCCTCACAGTCCACCACCGGCGACTTACTTCCTCCAGTGAAGGCCCCACTTCCTCAAGCTTCCACAACCTCCCAAAGCAGCACCACTAGTTGGGGTCAAGTGCTCAAACACAGGACCCTATGGAAAATGTTTCATACTTAAATCACAATACTTATGAGTAGATAGTGATATTTAATCTCCAAAACTATCCTATATGCTATTTTTGAGTAATTTGCATTTTATAGATGTCAAAAGTGAGACATACTAGATGATATGGCAGATTGAGAAATGAGCTTCTGGAATCTTCCTTTGGAAGCATATCTTCATCATGTCTCACAGTCATAATCCTCCATTCCACAGCACCCCATTTCTTCAACCACTCTGCCCATTTCTCAGAAGGATATAACTTGTAAAGTATGTAGTTTGGCCAGTCATTTACATTTGACCCAAATACTTTTCTAAGTTGGGTGTGACTGGTCACCACCCAAGCCAAGACATATTGTTTTAACTCAACTTGCAGAAGGAGTACTTCTCATTCGCCTTGGGTCTTATTTCACTCCGTGAAGCTCAGAGCTCATTTTGATGAGTTTGTGTTCCTTCATAAACATATTGTTATCCATAAAGTTGAGTCAACTGCTCTAACTCCTTTCTAAACAAAGCTATTTTTTTGTGGTGTCAGCAAAAGGTGTCAGAAGTATGATTTGAAAATATTTACCATATACAAGTACTAGGAAATGAAGACTAAGACATGTTTATTAGCCTCAAGAGCATAATAGTTTGTCAATGGATAAGTATACAACTAACTAGCCTGTATTACATGAGGTAAAAATGTGTAAGCAAAGAACTATGCACCAATGAAGAAGGAACAATTCTAGCTGTATACATGAGGGACCAGGGAGGGGAACTTCTGGGAAATCTCACAGACAAAGTAACATCTAGGTAGTGTATTTCCTTCAGTGGCTGTCTCCAAATTCATCCTGTATTCTCACCACATCCGATGCTGTGGGATGTTCTGTATGACAAATATGTTAATAAATAAAGCACTGATTGGCCGGTAGCCAGACAGGAAGTATAGGCAGGACTAACAGAGAGGAGAATGGAGGGAATAGGAAGATGGAGCAGGAGACACTGCCAACTGCCGCCATGACAAGCAGCATGTGAAGACGCTGGTAAGCCACGAGCCACGTGGCAAGGTATAGATTTATAGAAATGGATTAATTTAAGATGTAAGAACTAGATAGCTAGAAGCCTGAGCCATTAGGCCAAACAGTTTAAACAATACAAGTCTCTGTGTTTACTTGGTTGGGTCTGAGCGGCTGTGGGACTGGCGGGTGACAAAGATTTGTCCTGACTGTGGGCCAGGCAGAAAATTCTCTAGCAACATCTGAGCACAGTCCAAATCAAACAAAACTGTTTTGAAGAAGATGTAAGTGTCCAATATCTAAATTGTCCCAAGTAAAAGCAAGCAAGAATTTTCATTTGAAAACACCACTTAACTTGCAAAAGTTTGAAGTTTAATTCTAAAATGACTTGCTAATTTTATTCCCTCTGCAGGTGTAGATGGTTTATGCCCAGTAAAAATATAAACTAAGACATTTATTCTCTATTGTTAGCTCTGCCATCCATGTCACTAGTTTCTACAAGAGAAATTGCTTTCAATTAATTGCTCAAAGCAGGTGACCTTCAGCCACCTCCCAGAACATTTCCATGTTGTGAAGATTCATCTAGGGAGATTGTATGTTCCTTGTGGTTCTTTTCATACCCAGTAACATTGGCTGTTAGGAAAAGCTTCTTCAATGATGAGGGAAAACATACCTAGTTTTAGTCAACATTATTGTGTTCCACCTGGAGCCCCAAGGAAAGAAAAATTCTCTCCCATAATCTTCACATGAAGCTCAGTACCCATTCCCATCTCCAAAGTAGATTTCTGTGCAGAATGGCCACAATGATTAATTAGACCAGTTGAGGGCCTTGCTGTGATTAGCAGCCTTGCCAGCTAAGCACCAGCTGGTACCCACATCTGCGCAACAAGAAGCCCTCTGCTTTTGTCAGATAGTGTGCTGCCCAGCTATGTTACTTGGGTTTTCCCAATATCACTTTTTACAACTTACAGAGATGTTCATATCCATTGAAGACACTTGAAAACCCAAAGAAAGGAGCTCAAATATAAACGTGTGTGTAGAGTGAAGAGATTCCCTTACGTGTAGCTGTTGCAGGAGCATTGGTTGAAGCCCTGGATGGCAACTGCAGCTGGCAACACTCCTGTTGCATCTGTTTACTTATTGACCTGTCCCTGTTGCATTTTGAGTCACTCTACTTCACAAAGGCTGATTACTAATAACGATGATGAATCACTCCTCTCTTTCGTCCCTGCCTTTTTAATATGCTGGAAAAAGGTGGTCACATGAATGGAAGAAGCAGCAGACCTGGTTTCACCTTCTCATGCTTAGCCTGAGCAGATGCCTGGTCCCAATTACTCAGGACCTTATGTAAGTAGAACATGTATCCCTTACAAGCACATATGCAAATATCCAACAACAGGTAGTAGTTAACTGAATCCAATAAGATTATACACCGTGATCAAGTGTATTTTCCCAGGAGTGTGTGCTTTATTTAATATGCAATGTACATATAAATAAAGAGGGGAAAGTATTTCACAAAACTTCATTAAAATCCTCATAAATCAGGGGTAGAAAATGATATAATAAGGAGCATTTCGAAAAGTAATTTTCAATCTTGGGAACCAACAAGTAGTTAATTATAACAATGCATGTGTATATCAACATGGAAGAATAAAAGTGATGTGTGAAAATGTCATAATTCCACAAGTTAACAACGAACAATGAGAGTGAAATCAGGGAAACGTCACCCCTGACAGTACCAGAAAGTCAGGGCACGCTCAACAGAAGAAGGCATGTATGCTGAATATACGTATTTATCACATATAAGTATTTATCAAAGAAATGAAACAGCTAAATAAATGAAGAGCTATTTCCCATTCATGGATTAGAAGACTCGCTGTTAACAAATAGCAATATAAATCAATGGGACAGAACTGAAAGCATAGAAGCAAAAATTCATGCTTTTAACCCATTGATTTTTAAAATAAAGATGCCAAGAAAATTCCATGTCAATGTGAGTCCCCTTTTAAAAATGAACAATTTAACATCTACGTGCAATAAATAAAATAAGCTAAGGCCCTAATCCACCCCACCCCCCATGGCACACATATACAAACTGCAAATGGACTGTGGACCTAGAAAGAAGAACTAAAACCAAAACTTCTAGAATAAAACAAAAAGAAGTGTTTCATTGTTGGGTTAGGGAAACAGGCCTTAGATGTAATACCAAAGGTGTAATCTCAAACAATAATTCTGATGAGCTAGTCTCTGATCACATTTCAAACTACAGGCCAGGCATGGGGACGCATACCTTTAATCCCAGTCCATAGTGAGTACCAGGACATCCAGTGATATGTAGAGAAACCCTGTCTCAAAAATAGGAAGAAAGAAGAAAGAGAGAGAGAGAGAGAGAGAGAGAGAGAGAGAGAGAGAGAGAGAGA
>CABHPP010094163.1:20297-36329 GCA_902168425.1 Peromyscus attwateri
AGAGAGAGAGAGAGAGAGAGAGAGAGAGAGAGAGAGAGAGAGAGAGAGAAAGAAAGAAAGAAAGAAAGAAAGAAAGAAAGAAAGAAAGAAAGAAAGAAAGAAAGAAAGAAAGAGAAGGAATGAAGGAGGAAGGAAAGAGGGCAACTATGGTGAGATACAATGTCACACTTTCTAGAGTAGACTTGTTAAAATTTAAAGATTATAAATACTGACAAAGATGTAGACAAACTAAATCTTTTTGCTTGTGTGTGTGTGTGTGTGTGTGTTTTTTAAATAGCATCTCACTGTCTGGAACTTGCTTGTAGATCAGGCTGGCCTCGGCTCTCAGAGTTCTGCCTGCCTTGACCTTCTCAGTGCCGAGATTGAAGGTGTGCACCACCATGCCCAGATTAAATCTATTATACTTGGTTGCAGGATTATAAATTAGGGCAATTCAGAATTTCCTCAAAATGGTAAACATAAAGATGACATATGACCCAGCATAATTCAAGAGAAATGAAAATATATGTCCATGGGGGGGGAAGTATACACAAAATGTCCCTATCAGTGTTATTCATAATCGCTAATAATTCAAAGTTAAATGTTTATCAACTGATGAACAGCTAGACAAAATCTGATACATCTGTACAAAATATTAAACATAATAAAGAACTGAGCATTGATATGTACTATAACTTGGTTGAATCTTAAATTGTTGTAGTAAGTAACAAAGAATCAAATAGCAAAAGGCCATCTATTACACAATATCACTCATATTATGTGTCCAGAAGAGACAAACCCATAGACTAGACATAGAATAATGGCTTCTATTAGTTAATGACAAAGAAATAGTAAGTAATTATCAATGTGTTTCTTTCTAGAATATTAAAATTATTTAAAATTAATGAATGTGTTTACATAATTTTATACTAAATTATATCTTTTCAAGCTAGTATATATTTTAAAGAACATTAATAAGAAACCATAGGGTTTGGTGATCTTCACCTATTACATATTTGATAAAGAACTTATATTCAGAGTATGAGAAGTTTATCAACTCCATAATAAAACATGAAGGTAAGCTACCCATTTAAAATAACCAAATGATTTGATTATACATTTCAACAAAGAAGTCATACAAATAGCAAAATGTACATGGAGGAAATGCTCACCTTACTTAATCATTAGAGAAATGCAAGAAAAAAAATCACTGTGGAACATTTCACATCCAAAGGAAAGACTCCAACTATCAAGACACAATACTGATGCCAGCAAACATGTGAAGACACTGGGATCTTTATACTCTTCTGATAGGAATGTGAAATGATACTGACACAGGGAAACAGTTTAATGGTTTATTCAAAAGCCAAACAACTTATTGTGTAACCCAAGATTCTACTAAAGAGAAGTAAAAAGCATATATACATACTAACATCTTCATATGAATGTTCATAGTAGTAATATTTATAATAGCCAAAAAGTAGAAATAAGCAAATCATTGGCTGACAAATGGATAAATAAAATGAATCTTTTCCATTAAACAGAATACCATTCAGCAATAGTGGGAAATTAATAATCAGCATATACTACAAAAATATGAACTACACAATGATTCTACTAGATGAAAGAAGCCAGACACAAAGTAAATTCTGTCATGAGTCTGCTTATATGAGACATAGAAAACAAGACGCTACAAAGCCAGAGAAGAGAGTGATTACCTGTGGTTGGAGGCGAGGGCAGCTTTTTAGGTTGAGGAAATAATCTAAAACTGGCTTATAATGATGGATGAGCAACCCTAAAAACTGACCAAAAAATCAATGAATTCATAACATGTAATGATAGCTCAAGAAAAATGTTTAAAATAAGTCATCAATGTGATCTTACTAAACACTGATAAAGCTGAAGCCTGAAGCATGCCTGAAATGTGGTGTTAGCAAAATACATAGAGCGTTTCAACCGCAACTCTAAGAAAATGATATCTGGTTACCAATAAACATGCCAAAGCAGACTGGGGAAGCCCACGAGACTTCAGCCCTAAAGAACTACAGTTGTGAGACTGTTGTTTAGCTTGAACTGTTTAGTGGACCCCCTGGCGGTGGGATCAGGATCCGTCCCTGGTGCGTCAGTGGGCTTTTTAGAGCCCAGTGCCTATGGTGGGACTCCTTACACAGCCTTGGTGCAAGAGGAGGGCCTTGGACCTGCCTCCACTGAATGTACCAGGTTCTGCTGACTCCTCATGGGAGGCCTTGCCTTGGAGGAGATGGGAACGGGAGGTGGGCTGGGGGGAAGGCTGGGGGGCAGGAGGAGGGAGGAGAGGGGAATCCGTGGTTGGTATGTCAATAAATAGAAAATTTCTTAATAATAAAAAAGAAAAACACAAAATGAAAAAAATTTAAAAAAATAAAGAGACTGACATTTTTATTGAAGAAAAAAAAAAGAACTATAGTCAAATAAGGATTGCTGAGAGTGGGAGAAATAATGTTCCCCAGGGAAGCCCACCAACTGATTACCCAACACCAAAGTGTCAGCCATGACAACATACATACGAGTGACATTATATAGACCGAGCAGATTATATTTAGGAATGCCTATGTAGATAAATGTACATATATGTATGTAGCAAGTAATGAAGAAGGCGCCATGGATTTGAAAGAGAGTAAGAAGGGGTACATGGAAGGGTTTGGAGGGAGGAAAGGGAGGGAGAAATGCTAAATTATAATCTCAAAAATAAACGAAAAAAATTTTAAGAAGAAAATGTCATCTGGCAGTAGACATCCCTCAAGAATCCAACAGGAAAATTAAAGAAGGCGAAGAAAGAAAAGGACCACTCTTCTAAAGGAAGCACTAGCAATACCTACTTTCCAAAGCCTGATCAGGTACACTTACCTTAGCAATTATTTCTAATACCGAAATGATTCTGAAACGAACATGGGGGATATACTGTCAGAATGGAGAGGAAACGAGAGAACCTCTCTGCCTCGTGCACTGTTGTTTGATTTGTTCTGGCGTTTCACTTGTATTTCATTGACAGTTTCTAAATTCTCTTGCCTAAGTACAGGTCCCCGGTATCTATCCGGAAAGGAAACAAAGAAACACATTAATTGAGTAAATTATTATTTTATTTTACTTGTGTGTTGTAATATGCCAAAATACTAGAAGTGGATGAACCCTATAGTTCCCCATAGAGTTCACACTCTTTATCAAAAAAAAAGAAAAAAAAAAGGAAGGAAAGAAAGAAAAGAAAAAGGAGGGGGAAAAAAGGCAATTTTTCCCCTCAGTGCAGAAAAAAACGTTTCTGGTACTGATGGACCTTCAAGGGAAATCAGGGGAGAACTGAGCTGGAGCTGACTGGCCTCAAATAAGGCTGTCATTGCGCCTGAGGTCGGAGCGCAGGCAGTGACCTCTAAAGCACGTGTACGAATCCCATGGTCTGTCAACCCGAGCGCTGCCTGATGGAGCCATGTCCCCCCTTGATCGTCTCAGGGAGAAGAAAACCTGCCAAAAAAGAGGATGCTATCGGACTCTCTGTGCCTGATGAAGAACAAGAACGGGTGATTACAGTGCACAAGTTCGCAGCCTGCGGCTGACGAGACCGTGAAGCCCATGCCAGTGCCCGCAGCGGCCTCGACTCCTTCCTCGGTCACCACCATGAAGGATCTGTGCAGGAACTTCTGGACGTGCAGTCCGGAGCGTGCAGACATGCCTGAGTAGTCTCCACACTCGCTGAAGGCGGTGCGCATGCCCATAGCGTCCAGCATGGGCTCCAGTTCGTAGCTCTCCTCCACCTGCATGCGGGGCAGGCGCAGGTCCACCCTTCTTTGCTCCAGGTGTCCGGGGCTGGTCCACTCTACCAACTTCTCAGGAGATAGTTTATCGATTATCTACAGTTGTAAAGGGAAATCCGGGAACATTTTAAAAGCTCACACTGGCTCCAGCGAGCCAGAAAAATTACTACTTTTAATAACAAATGCAGAATTTCCATTTCAGTCTGTTGTCTACATAAAAGACTGTTGTCTTATATTCTCTAGTAGATTTTCCTCTGTTATATTATCTGTATATAGCAAGAAGTGGATTTTTCAAACTAAAACAAGATATTTCAAATTCTGCATTTCAATTCCTGCTCTCTTCTAGTTTCTATATATGTAAAATATATGTATTCACAGTGGATATCTATTTTATATGTATTTAACTTCACACCAAGTGTCTCTCATAAACTGATAAAGTTAGATAATACTTGAGTCAAGTTGCTATGTGTTATACAACAGTCAACATTATCCATTCCCCTTGCAGACATCTAATATGTATGAAGCATTCTAATATATGCTGATAAATTCTGCAAATAGAAATTAACAATTACTATGAATTTCAAACTAGGCACCCTACTGTAGTCAATGTTGGAACTTCTGATTTGACCAAGGAAGTCAGTTTTCTCCTTCCGAATCACTTCATTTCAGTGACATCCAGAAAGAAGTTTTTGTATCAGGGTGTGTGTGTGTCTGTGCGAGTGCAAGTGTTTGCGTGCGTGTGTGTGTGTGTGTGTGTGTGTGTGTGTGTGTGTGTGTGTGTGTGTAATGTTCCAATACATGTTTCATGTTGTTCCAAAATATTTCCAATTTATAAATTTACTGAGTGCCTTCTATGCCCTCCACATACACTAGGCTGCACTTCCCTAGTCACAGGAAAATGCCACATATCAAGTCTCACAGAGGCCAATTTCATAGATGAGAATGCTGAGGAATAAGGAAGTTGGGAGGATTTATTGTTGGGAAACAACTTAAAGAATAAGTATTTGAAGCTACACATTCCTGGTGTCCAGAACACAAAACACTGGCCTCATCATTTTGAAAGGAAAGTGGGTGGGCCTAAGAATAATGATCAAAAGAAAAAATTCAAAATCCAAGGGCTTTGCTGAATTGCATGCATACATGATTTTCCAGGCAAAGAGTTCATAGACATTAATGACTCCTCAGAATGGTAGGGACTCTTTAGAACCATCCCCATACAACTTAAAATATTCATTTAGCTCATCTCACCACAGTTGCGTTCCAGTTATTCTCAACAAGTCTATTTCTCCATGGAGATCGGCTGGTAACCACAGCAGAGTGAGAAATGCTCCTCAAGTGGCACAGCCAGGCGTCAAGTTCTGTTCAGAAGCCCTATTCCCAGGCTCCTCAGGCACAAGGGATGCAATACGGAGTGTTAAAAACGGTATTAGCCAGGAGATGCCAAGGTTTACCTTCTCCAGACCGTCCACATCATTGGGCAGAAGCACAAACATGCTGAGATCGTTGTTTTTATACGGAATCCCCACAATTTTGGCCTGCAGATCCTCTAAGAGGGCGAAGCTGCAGGAGCTGCACTGGCTCATCATCTGTACAGGTTTACTTGTGTTCTGCAACAAACAGACAGAGACAAAAACGTGAAGACCAAAATCACACGGCACCCAAGTAGCCCGTGAAAATAATACAACCTCAAGTGCTGCCAGAGCCCTGAGTTACTGAACAAGCATTTTGCCAAATGACTTTAGACTGCACGTATCAGACGTAAGCTGACCATGTAGATAAAGGACCATACCTTATTCAGCCAGAACTCCTCCTCCTTGGTATGTTCTTTCTTAAACTCCCTGTCCCACAAGCCTTTAAAATAAACTGTATTAATGAGCACCAGCTTGGTGGAGCTGTTTAAAGAGCCTTCCGGAAACAGGTTCTTGACTTTTTCTGAAAACAAAGGAACAGAAAAGATTGGTCTGTCTTGCAAATCACAAACTATGTGTGTGGCGGGTATGGATTCGGGTGGCCTTGGATAAGCATTAACACTGCAGCCAAGTCAACACCTTGTTAACCCTTGAGGGGCCTTGTTCACCAATGATTTGCTGGCAGAGTCAGCAGCGAAATTCTCAGATTGTCTCTGTTACCATGCAGTTGTATTTATTATCAACTAAGGAATCTTAGGCAACTTATCTACACTATGTGTGTCTCAGTTTCCACATTTATAAAATAGAAATATAACATGCCTCATGGATTTGTTGAAATGAATAAGTGGTTTAATATGTATGGACCTGTAATCACTACGTGATATGTCTTAAGCACTCTGTTTTAGCTATTATTCTTATCTATCCAACAGAGTCCTCACCTGTGATTCAGAAATTATTTATAAGAAACAGAATTTAAAGTACATACATGAGAGGGGGTGCTCACCTGTGCACCCCAAAGCCTGACATCAAATCATCTTCCTCAATCACACTCTCCCTTGACAAAGATGTTCCCTGAACCAGGAACTCACCAGTTCAAGCAGGCTAGCTGGCCAGCAAGTGTCCACCTCTCTCCACCCTGTGACACCCCACCTCCCAGTGATAGTTGCATACACACCATTGTGCTCAGCATTTACATAGGCTCTGGGGATCTGAACTCTGGTATTCATGTTGCTCAGGGATCTCCTCAGTCCCAGAAAGTTGCATTTTTAATTCTTGTTCAGTTCACACTACACTAAATACTGAAAAATTCTGTTCAGCCAACCTTTCAAAATACCCTTGTTTTCTGGTTGTTTTATTTCTTTCTGTAGATAAAATACAAATATTCACTCTCACAGCAAATTTCATTAATAGTGGTAATAGAAAATAGTAGATATTACCTATTTCTCCCCAAAGAGTATTTCCATCTTAATATTTCTCTAATACTTCTAATACAATTTATTTGTCATAGAAAATAATAAGAGAAGGATGGGGAGATAGTTCTCAAATCTTTACTGTAGAAGTGTCTGAATATTTAATCATCCCTATAAGATGCTCAAGTGGGAAAGAAGCCTGAGTGACCTGGCTGTAGGTAGCAGACAGGTCTTGGTAGAAGAGCTGTGTGTGCCTCACCTAACAGACAGAGTGGAAACTCTCTATGCCATTTGCACTTGGGGCTCCAGACTCAGAGAGAAAGTCTATTATACAAAGAATAAGCTAAAGACAAGCATGACACCAACCCTGGAACTGCAAAGGTAGTGTGATTCACAGCCTGTGCAAACAGTTCCCCATCACTGCTTCTCTGCACAGATGCTGAGGCCATCCCATCCCCTGCAGTACCCTCTCCAACTTTATGCCTAGCCTTGCCTGTACCCATCTCTAACTCTTCCCAAAGCTCATCCACCTGGCATCTATGCAGCCTCAAGCCCAAGGCTTTGGTCATAGCTGGTAATCAAGAAATGCTTTTTGGTGAAAAACCCATCCATACTCTACCATTTGTTTGGCTTTCAACCCAGGAATTAATCTTCTTTCGACTCTCATCTGCAGCATTTACAAAATCAACAGGCTCCAGAGATGCATGGTAATATTTTTCAACATAATCTATGTATTTCTTTAGGAGAGATAAGGAAGAAATAGAAAGAGATTGAGGAACTTATGTATCAAGTACAAACACCTCTTAATAAATGTGTCTGTTCATTAGGAAAGTCAATGTCAAAATTTGAATTTTTAGGTCCTGGGGAAATGGTTCTCACTCCCTCCACACACTGTCATGCAGGTGCAACGAAATCAAAGCAGAAGCCGGGGATGGGCTCCCTGGACTCAAAGAGGAGCTGCATGTCTGGAGAGCAGGCCAGAGAGACCAGTAAAACAGCGCCGTGGCAAGCAGCCAACTTGGCAGCATGGCCCCAGGACTCAGTCCTAAAAGGGATATTGGCTGCTTGTTGCTACCACTGTGGCAGACACAACAGAACTTACTTGAAGGAAGAGGTATGTTTTCTCTCCAAACAGCCTGTTGCTTATTTTCAGTTCATAATCATTAGGGAATTTGCTTATTTCAGTCAAAAGCTTTTGGAATTGATTATATATTTCTTCGGTCTTCTCAATCTTCAAAATCAAGACAAAAAAACTCAGTGAGTTATCTTGTCAAAAGCAAGCCTAGGTTCCCTTCCAAAAAGATGTAGCTAGGGTCCCTCTGATGAGCAAATTTGAGAGAAAAATAGAAATGTCTGTTCGTCCTGGATGTCATCTACAAACCCAGATACAAGTCATACCCAATCTGAGCTTCACAAAAAAGTCTCCAGAAGCCACAGTACCACAGATCTTTCTTTTCTGATCCAGCTATGGATTTGGGTCTCAATGTAACTGCTCACTAAGACTAAGTGTTTCACAATTTGGTTTTTATCTACCCACAGACTCTAAACACTTGAGAAATGTAAATGATCCCCCAGATAATTCCTCTCCACTAACACTTGGATATTTCTGTTTTAAATGGTGGATAATAAAAGTGACTCTTCATGGAGTAAGCAATTTATCAGAGCTGCAAATTGAACTAAAGTGATATTTGTCACTGTTTTTGAAAAAAAGATCAAAATCTTCTGGGTATCTTCTGTGGGGTACACCAGCTTTCTGGTTGTGTGCTGTGGGCATTGTGTGACAAAGCTGAGTGAGCAAGACCACTTCATTAGAACAGAGCAGAACATTGTCTCATGACCTGGTGAGTGGGCTCCAGTTTTTTTTAATTCACAGAGGATGCAAAGAGAGGCCGTTTAGTTTTGAAGTGAGTGGTCTATTCCTGATTCCACATGAGAACTGAAAAGCCATTTTCTTGTACAATGTGATGTCTAAATGTTTATTTAATTCTCTATTGTGCCTCTTATTTTCATTTATCATGCCCCAACTGCCTACCACAGTACCAGAAAAAATAATAGACAGTTAACTTTTGCAAATAATTAATGACTATTTGAAGACATGGATTGAATTGAATTGAATTGAATTGAATTGAATTGAATTGAATTGAATTGAATTGAAAGTGTACATCCTCACTGTTCTGGCAGTATCTGTGGAGCTGACCTTTGCTGACTTCTTGCTGTTAGGAGACTTTAAGTGGCTAGCAATGAGTTTCTGGCTGCTTGGGTTGGTAGGGGCATGCAGTGAACAGGTCAGATGCATCACACCCTTTGGGAATTAAGAGTTTAATGTGCATTAATTTCCTAGTGAGTCATTTGTGACTAAGCTGATCTACAAATAATGGAAAAGAAGAAAACCCTGTTTTCAAACAGGTTTGGGGTTTTAGTTTATACTATCTTGGTAATGGCCTGGAGTTGGTAAAATCCCAAGATCCTATTCCAGAAGTAAAAAGGTATCTTCATCACAAAACTGACTACATTACAAGCTTCACTGTGTCCTTAAGGTCATCAATACACCACAGGCTTCACTGCATCCCCAAGATCATCAACCAAGTACAAGACTGTATTCCAAAATTAGGCATTGTGAACAAATAAGCCCCAAATCAAACTCATGGGAACATAGCAAACAGCCACAACACATACACAAACATTTAGATGTTTACATCAGCTCTCCCATTCAGGAAAATGTTTCTGGGAATGTCCATCCTTAAAAACATGTTTAAATGACAGCATCTTCAACAAATGGTACTAGTAAAAACTGGATGACTGTATGTAAAAGAATGCAAATAGATCCATATCTATTACCCTGCACAAAAGCCAAGTCCAAGTGGATCAAAATCCTCAAGATAAATCCAGATACGCTGAATGGAATAGAAGAAAAGTGGGGAATAGCCTTGAACACGTTGGTACAGAAGAAAACTTCCTGAACAGAACACCAATAGAACAAGCACTAAGATAAACAATAAATGGAACCTCATGGAACTGAAAAGCTTCTGTAAGGCAAAGGACACCATTAATAGGACAAAATGGCAGCCTACAGAATGAGAAGAGATTTTCACCAACTCTACATCCAACAGAGGGCCAATATACAAAGTATATGAAGAACGTAAGAAACTAAATATCAGCAAACCAAATAATCCAATTAAAAACTGTAAGGTCTAGCCTTTACCCTTTTAGAGGAGGGGATGGAGGGTAGGTTGAGAAGCTGTGGGGCGGGCAGTGGGAGGAGGGATGGGAGGGGGATCTGTGGTTGATATGTAGAATGAATGGGGGAAAATTCTTAAATAAAAAGAATTGTAAGGTCTAAATAGAGAAGGGAAATACTCTTCCATTGTTGGTGGGAGTAGAAACTTGTACAGACACTATGGAAATCAATAAAGTGGTCCCTCAGAAAATTGGGAATTGATCTACCTCAAGACTCAGCTATACAACTCTTGGGTATATACCCAAGGAATGCTCAATCATACCACAAGGACACATGCTCAACTATGTTCATATCAGCACTATTCATAACAGCAAGAACCTGGAAACAACCTAGATGTCTCTCAACTGAAACATGGATAAAGAAAACAAAGTACATTTACACAATAAAGTATTTATCAGCTGTTTTTAAAATGACATCATGAAATTTGCATGCAAATGGATGTAACTAGAAAAATTCACCCCAAGTGAGGTGACTTAGATCCAGAAAGATAAATATGGCATGTATTCACTTATATGTGAATATTAGTCATTAAATAAAGGATTAAACAACCTACAATCCTCTACTCCATAGACTGAGAGAGGTTAGGTAAAGAAGAAAAGGATGGGGAGACACATGGATCTCCCTGAGACGGGAAAATAGAACAGATTTTACAAGTAGACTGGGGATGTGTGTGGACAGGAACAGGAGGATCAGGTGCAGATGGGAGAGATAGGGTTGTGGGAGGGAATTCAGGGAGAGACAGATTGAATTGAGGAGCATTTGAGGGATAATATGGGAACCTATTACAGTGGAAACTTCCTAAAATACATGAAGGCTATCCTAATGAGGTCTGCCAATATTGGAGGAGACAGAGTCCCAACTGGCCATATCTTGGCTTCCAGTAGCAGGACTGGGCTGCATTCAGTTTAGTTCTTGGCTAAGGGCATCCTATGGAAATCCCCAAACAATACAGACACTGTTGCCAAGACAATGGAGTGCTCTCTGCAAATTGACATTGGGCCCAATTGCCAAGGACAACAACCACACAAATCATTGAATGTGGAGAAGTCAAGCTGGTGCCTACATGGAAACTTCACCCCTGCATTCTAGTGTCCTTAGTGTGGGAAGATACTCTGCAGGCTACCAAAAAAAGAAACGTAAACATCAACTCAACCACAAAACTTTTGACCTACATACAATCTCTACTGCCTGTAAGATATGCTAGGGCAATGGAGGCACAGAACTTGTAGAAGTACCCAACCCATGTCTGATTTGACTTAAGGCCCATTCACAAAATAGACCCGTAGTTGACACTTGGGTGACCAAGAATCAGAGACGAGATAGCCCAGAGACCTAGGGTAAAGCCAAATACTACTGATCTAAAAGAGGAACAATAAATGACTCCTAATAGCATTCTGCTGTACTCATAGATCAGTGCCTTATTTATTATCAGAGAAGCTTCTCTGTAGCAGATGGGAACATATGTAGAGACCCTTGGCTGGCCATTATGCAGAGAGAGAGTCTTTGAAACACTCAGCTCTGAATAGGAAGTCTCCATCCAATTCCTCCTCCAAGAGCTTAGACAACCCTAGGAAGAGGAGATGGAAAGAGTGTAGGAGGCAGAGAGGCCCTCTGAATCAATTGAGCAAGGCTCATACGAGCTCACAGAGACTGAAAAGAAAGCTCAGAGCCAACATAGATCTACACCAGGTCCTCTGCATATATATTATGGCTTTCAGTTCAGTTTAGTATTTTTATGGGAATCCTGGGTGCTGTGGGATGTCATTCTGTGTGCTGTGAATATGTGTTGCTCTGATTGGTTGATAAATAAAATGCTGATTGGCCAGTAGCCAGGTGGGAAGTATAGGTGGGGGGGCGGGAAGCAGCCTAGGAGAATACTGGAAAGAGGAAAAAAGTCAGGAGTCGCCAGCCAGACACAAAGGAAGCAAGATGACAAGGTAGAACTGAGAAAAGGTACCAAGCCACGTGGCTAAACATAGATAAGAAATATGGGTTAATTTTAAGTGTAAGAGCTAGTCAGTAATAAGCCTGAGCTAATGGCCATACAGTTCATAATTAATATAAGCCCCTGTGTGTTTATTTGGGTCTGAGTGGCTGCGGAATGGGCGGGACACAGGAAAACTTCTGACTACACCCGGGTGTGTGAACAAATGGGTCTCTGATTCTCATCCCTTCTCTTGGGACTCTTTTCCTTTCGTTGGTTTGCTTTGTCCAACTTCGATCTGATGATTCTGTTCTATTTTACCATATTTTATGTTGTTGCATTTTGTTATTATCTCTTAGCCTGTTCTTCTCTAATAAGACACAGAAAGAGATGGACCCAGGTAGAAGGGTAGATGTAGAGGAACTTAGAAGAGTAGAGGGAGGGGAAACAGTAATCAAGATATATTGTATGAGAAAATAATCTATTTTCAATAAAAGGGAGAAGAAAGAAAACATATTTAAGAAACAAATGCTTGTCTATATTTTTCAGCTTAGATTAACTAAAGCTCCTATAAATGAATATTTGATTAACATTTAAATTAAAGTCCACTGCATGGTTGTCAGTGATGTTAGTGCTGAGTTAGTGACCTGAAGATTACTCTAAACAACTGCCTCTGAATTCCAAAGACAAAAAATGATGAAAATATCCCTGACATTAAGAAATCTGGGCAACAGAATAGTTCTGGCATTTTTAAAAAGGCAACTGCAGAGAAAATGGGGAAGTTATGTTACTCAAAATTTAATGACTGAGAATTTTCACAAATAATGAAAAGTATAAATTCTTTTAATAAAAAAAACTTAATTAGTCATGAATGCTAGGTTTTGAGGAGAAAAATAGCTAAATTAGATAAAGAAAACTGAAATCCTTTTTGAGCTTATCAACAGAATATTAGAAATTATGGTGCAGAACCATTTTCATGTCTTATTTTATGTCAAAAACTCATGAAAGGATTGCAAGGTGGTTCTGGAGAAGGTGCTTGCCACCGACAAACCTGATGACGTGAGTTCAGTCTCTGGGATGCACATAGTGGGTAAACGATAAACGACTCCTGAATTTAGAAATTATAGCTAATCAAAGTTATAGTAAATAAAAGAAATCCATAATTAGACAAATAGTGGTTAAATTTTTAAATGAAAAAAAAAAGTGGTAGCTCACTACCAAGGATGTCATCTAAACCAGGTGGCCAATAGTAATATTAGAATATGAGACAATAATCTTCCAATGACTACCAAAAAATATAGACCTAGAATTCTATACACAGCTATCTAGTCATTCAAACATAGCAGAGTTCACACAGTGTGACAAAATCCACTACATGTAAATTGTTACTAAGGAAACCACCAAGGAATGACACCTGCAATATGGCAGGATAGGCAGTCCAAACCTCCCCACAAAGAGACTTCATGGTAACAAAGCCACCTTGGGAAATTTTCCAAACCAATTCAAAGGTCCCTGTAACCCTTAAGTGAGTGTAAAGCAGAGTGCCCTGAAACCAGCAGGAAAATCCTTGGAACTCACTCACCACAGCACCTTCCAACAGCCCAGCATGGAGACTACAGAGGTGAGCCTGCTCCTGACTAAGCCCCAGGGAGAAGAGAGAAAGAAAAGAGTGAAGTATTTCCAGCATTCTCACTTCTGGGGACCCACAGGAGGGACACAAACAAGGGACCTGTGCACTGAACCATGCAGTGGTGCTCAAAGTCGACACAAGAAATGCCTGTGTAGCAGCTCACAAATCTCCAACTTCATCACACACACAAGCTCCTTGAAGACCATCCCCAGAAAAGTGTTTTTGTATACTTGCTGGTTTAGCAGATTTTGTGCACTCCAACAATTTTATTGAAATGTATATCCCAGGCTTGGCATTGTGGTGCATGTCTTTAATCTCAGCACTCAGAAGGCAGAAGCAGGCAGACCTCTGTGAATTCAAAGCCAGCTTTTCTACATAGGAAGTGCCATGTAAACTAGGAAAATATAGTGAGACCCTGTCTCAACAAAAGAACAGAAAGAAGGAAAGGAGAGAGGGAGGGGAAGGGAGAAAAAAAGATGGAGACAAGGAAGGAGGGCAAGAGAGGAAGGGAGGAAAGACACAGAGCTAGTTTCCTTGTCATCAGGGCCTCTGAGAAAGTCTTGATCAGCCTGGCTCTCAACAAGTACAGACCTTCAGAAACTCAAAGATCTTCATCCAAGACAAAGCTACAAAGACCTCTGAAGCCACATACCATAACCAAACTGTCCAAAGTCACACAAAGGGAGCCTAGAGAGTAACCAAACAGATTTTTACATACAAGGGAGCATCTATTAGAGTGACAGATTTCTCAGGAAAAAAACTGTTATGAAGGGATTGGTATGCTATTTAAAATGTACTGGAAGAAAAGAAGAATACACCAAGAATACCATATCCAGTAAAATTTTCTGTCAAAAGCAAAGGAGAAATTAAGACTTTTCCGGTTAAATAAAAGGAGAGGACCTGATAAGAAGTGCTTAATGGAGCCTTTCAAGTTGAAATGAAAAGATGATAAGTAACTATAGAAAATGTGAAAATATAAAACTGTCTTATAACAGAAAATATATAGAAAACATAGAATCCTGTAGTAAATAAATAACTTTTCAATCTGGTAGGGAATTTTTAAGCATAAAATCTACATTATGAATATATGATCTAAAAAAGAGGTTAAGCTGTGTTGTTGGTACATAAAGGGAAGGCAGACATAAGGAGTAGAGCATTAGACGTTAGGTGTTCATAAATTTCAAATACCAGACTATTATTAAGGTTAAAATGTTCTGTCCATATACTAGACACAAAGGGAAATGAGAAAGGAGTAAAAACAACTTTTTTTTTTTTTTTTTTGGTTTTTCGAGACAGGGTTTCTCTGTGTAGCTTTGGGGCCTGTCCTGGATCTCACTCTGTAGACCAGGCTGGCCTCGAACTCACAGAGATCCATCTGGCTCTGCCTCCTGACTGCTGGGATTAAAGGCGTGTGCCACCACCACCCGGCTTCGAAACAACTCTTTAATAAGAAATCCACTAAGCAGTTCAGGGAGGAGAGGGGAATCTGTGGTTGGTATGTAAAATGAATAGAAAATCTCTTAATAATAATTTAAAAAAGAAAAGAAAAAAGAAACCCACTAAATAAATAAAAACCTAAATCACATTTTTAAAAAGGGGAAAAAAGCAATGACCAGAGCCGGGCGGTGGTGGCGCACGCCTTTAATCCCAGCACTCGGGAGGCAGAGGCAGGCGGATCTCTGTGAGTTCGAGGCCAGCCTGGTCTCCCAAGCGAGTTCCAGGAAAGGCGCAAAGCTACACAGAGAAACCCTGTCGCAAAAAACCAAAAAAAAAAAAAAAAGCAATGACCAAAATAGTTTTAACCCAAATTCTACCCAATAAATTGATGCTTTTCTGAATTAAATGCATCCATAATTTAAAAAAATAACTGGTCAAAGTACAGAGAATATGTGTTCGGTCATAAATGGGACCCAGGGGCCATCACAGAAGATTTTAAAAGCCAGAGGTTGGGAAGGACCATGACAAACATGTCTTCAGGACATGATACGACCTCTGTACTCATGAACTTGTAATAGCTGTGGTTGCCTGCGCAAGACCCATTCAAGGTCACGCCAGTCAGGGTTCCAGCAAAGAGATGGGAGAGGCTCAGGAGGCCCAACCTCTAGCTCGGAAGCTATTGACAGTTGATGGGTTCTAGGGAAGGAAGAGTCGACCTTCTCTAAAGTCACAATGATCCAGTGGATGGCACCACACTCAGGAGTGTGTGGGCAGCACACACTGGACTCTGTGGCTTATTTAAATTTATTTAAAAGGACATGAAGGTTGGGGGGCAACTAAGAGGTGGAGTAATCTAAGAGGACTAGGGGAGGGGAGGATGAATGTGATCAAACACACTGTATACATGTGTGAAACTTTTGAAGAACTGATAAAATACTATATGTTTAAAATAATGTAATAAGCTCATTTTAAGAGTCTACTGTTATTTTGATACTAAAACTGGACAAAAATGTTCAAGAAAAACATTTTTGACATAATTTATATCATTTTTAAAACTAACAAAATATTAGTAAACCAAATGTGTTTAATTTTAAAATATCATGCCTAAGTATATCATTGCACAAATAAAAGATTTACCACTAGAAATTCTACTAATTAAACCCGTTCCAATGATATAGAAAAGTCATATGCTCACCAGTAGAAACAAAAAAAAAAAAAAAA
>CABHPP010094166.1:4185-65183 GCA_902168425.1 Peromyscus attwateri
CCGGCCTATGATATACTATTTAAACTAAGCATTTCTCTTTTTCTTTTGTCTAACCTTATTCCAACTCCCCAAAGGTAACCTTTGTAGTGTCTTTTGTTTGTTTATTTGTTTTTGGATTTTTGGCTTTTGGCTTTGTTGTTGTTATTGTTGTTGTTTTCAAGACAGGGTTTCTCTGTGTAGCCTTGGCTGTCCTGGAACACACTTCATAGACCAGGCTGGCTTTGAGCTCACAGAGATCCTCCTGCCTCTGCCTCCCAAGTACTGGGATTAAAGGCAGCCTGTGTGTGTGTGTGTGTGTGTGTGTGTGTTTTTAATCTTCTTAGAAAATTTCTATGCGCAGACTATATATGTGAGTATCTGTTTATAGTTAAATGCCTCCTTTCTTCCCTATATAACGTAGATTATGATCATGACTAATGACTGCCCAGAAATGTTCTCATTGCCATGCTCTAATCTTGCCATGATGGCAAACAGAAAAGACAATGGTATTTCTTACACCCTTGGTTCTTGCCTTTCCATTGTCTTCTCCCTTCCCTGCCTCGTTTGCTTAGGGACTGTACTAATATTCAGGGATGAGATCGTGGCTAGCATCCATAAGTGATGGAAGTTATTGAGAATTTCTACACTTCCCTGCACGTGAAGAGATATCTCCAGAATTACTATGGAAAATAAAGCTCATTCTGAAGAATTCTTCTTTGTGGCCAACATGGTAAGATGCCTTTATTCACAAACCTGTGATATCTGGTATGTGTTATCAATACTTCAATTTGGTTTTGGTTCAAAGGATACCAAACCACTGTGTCTTGACAGCTCCTTTCTAGAGCCATGCACTTTCCTTCCGTGGCCTGGATTGCTGACCCTGGGGTTACCACCTCTAGTGCACAGTGAACATCCCCCTTACAGGGAAACTGACCTGTCACCATCATCCTCAAGACCCAGCTAAGAGCTCTGTCTTCTAGACATCCTTCAACTGGGCAGGTCTCCTGGCCTCTTCCTTGTCCTACCCTGGTCCAGCATGCATTTTACACAAAGAGTGAGCTTTCCACGGAGCCAAGCATGCCATGCTTATTGCCTGTTTAGGGACATCCTTCTGTGGCTTTCCATCGTGGGGGAAGTGGATCTGGACTCTGTCTAGCACTTAGCCTCTGCCCCCCGCCCCTCTGCACATCAGATCAATCTCCTCAGACCCCCTGCCTCCAGGAAGTATCCTGAGCTGCCAAGCTCTCCTTCTTGGGCCCTATTGGGGGATGGCGTGACTTCATGTCAATTGGAGTTCAGCATAAATCTTGCTCTCCCACCCAATCTCCTCTCCATCATTAACCTGGATATTCACTTTGCTGATCCTATTTCTTGTTCAATTTTGCCTTGCTACAATGGCAGCCCCAGAATTCAGGGTCTCTTATTTCGTTCACTGCTGTATCACTATGTGCCCAGTCCTGCGTCTGGCACATAGTAGGCACTCAACAAATAGAGATGTGACCAAGGAATTCCTTGTGGCCCCTTTCCTGTCACTTTCTCTAGAGATAGGCTGTAGTGCTGGTGCAGCTTGCTGAGCAAAGGTTGAACCTGCGGACGGTCTGATGCGATAGTTTCTTGTGACAGATCGAACAGATTTTAAAGCTGCTCCTGTGTTAACTATAGCGGTTCTTCTCTCTGCATGGGATGGACTGGGGGAGGTTGAAATGGCAGAGAAACTCCTCTGAGGAATGAAAATGCAATAGGACCGCAGTCCTTCCTAAAGCCACTTTGAATCCTTGATGCTTTGAGACAATTGGTAGAGCAGAGAGAGAAGTGGCTGATAATTATCAGATCCAAAGCAGCGGTTTAGGCTTCATAGTGTTGACACTGTTTGCAACTAATTAAGAAATCTTAACATTACTCAAGACAGATAAAATTGAAATGGAATTTAAGGGACTCTGGATATCTGTAATAAGCTTAAAGATAAGTACTAAGAAGCAGGTCCCTGATGGGATAGTTTGCCTTAGAAATACCAGGAACCTTCCAACGGATTTGTCCTCAGACATTGGATAGAACCACATTGGTGCTGAAGTAGTCACCTGTCCCTGTTTACATGAGAAATTATTCACAGCCCCCCAAATACTTATTGTACTGAGGGAGACTAGACCCTTAAGATTTCGCATGACTGGGCTGCACTTAAAAATCCTTACTGAACAGTCTGTAGAGATGGCTCAGCCATTAAGAGCATGTACCACTCTTGCAGAGGACTGGAGTTCAGTTCCCAGCACCCATGTTGGACAGCTTACAACCACCTGTAACTCGAGTTCCAGAGTCTCTGCAACCCTCTCCTCTCCCCTAAAGTCACTGGTACTCACTTGCACATACCCACACACAGAATTAAACATAAAATAAATCTCTTTTGTTTGTTTGTTCATTCGTTTGAGGCAGAGTCTCTACGTAGCTTTGGCTGAACTGGAGCTGCCTATGTAGGCCAGGCTGGCCTCCAATTCACAGAGATCCACCTGCCACTGCTTCTTGAGTCCTGGGATTAAAGGCGTGCACCACCATGCCTGGACACAAATAAAGCAAATTAAAAACAAACAAACAAGAACTTACTGAAGGAGTAGTGATCGAGCCACTTATCAGTCTAATTCCTATGGGAAAGCCAGGGCTGTTTCCCAAAACTGAGGTGTTACACCCTGGTTGGTCAGGCATCATTTCTTCAGTTATTTGTGATATAACTGAAATCTGAGCTAAAAATAATTATTGGCATCTGTTTTAAATTAATAAAACAAAATAATTTTTTTCATGGTAGTTAATAAAACCCAGTATACTGAGGGGTCCTCTAGCTAACAGGGGTGTCCCCTCCCCTGGGAGAGGCGAAGCAGGGAGGTGACACCACCCTTGAGCATGTTGGGGACAGATGTAAAAACTGAGAAAGCCCCCAAGGTAATTCTTGTTCCCCGTCTTCAGAGTCCCCTGCAAAATATCCCTCAGTCATCATATTGATCAATTTATTAAATTAGGGAGTAGAAATAGCAGAAAATGAGGCAGGGATTCCCAAAGTGGGAATGGAGAGCTCTACTCCCTGGAACAGGCACCCAGGGAACTTTCTGGGGGCTGAGCAAGTCTTCCCAAACTGGAGAGTGGTGGTGGTTGCTCAACTGTCATGTTCCGGAGACTCACCCAGTTCTAACTTCACCTGAATTTTATGGTATGTAAATTATACCCTCACCAAAGTAGCTAGGAAGTAGATCAGCCGAATCTGAGTGTGCAGATCAACACCCAAACCCAGCTCCCTTCCCCACCCACCCTCCTCCCGAATTGCCGGTTCCCTTGATGGATGGCGTCATCCCACCCAGCTGCCTCTCCTTCGCTGTCTACATCTTTCCTCTTCTCCGCCTACATCTCACCTACGCTGACCAGCTCTCCCTCTCTAATATCTCAGGAATCTGTTCGCTTCTCCTGTCCCTGACGCTGCTGCCTACTAGCCCAGGCTGGCCCTGTTCTCAGAGGCCATGATTGCCTGCCAAGGTGGCCCCACACTCCTTCCCTTTGACCTCTAGACCACAACTCCCTCCACTGATGCCCGTCTTCCTCAGAATAAAACTCTGCAGCGGGGCAGCCACTCTCCTGGCACCTGCTTATTTCCTCCGTGTCTAGGCAAACCAAACGCAAAGCCCGAACTGACCTACATAGTTTTATCTGTGCCCTGAAACAAAGTAAAAATTTCTTCCCTCCTTTGTGAGTACTGAATCTCTCTGCCTACAAGCACCATGGCTGACACAGGTAGGTTTTTTGGTTTGTTTGTTTTTGTTTTAGCAGCTATTCTCTGTTCGTACTGGCTAAAGACTTCTTTCCTAGCTTCCCTTATGCAGTGAGTTTTAACAATGAGAAGAGCATGGCAGTTGAGAAACTTGTTGAAAAAGGCAAAAAAAAAAATCAACAAAAAAAAAACCCTCAAACAAACAAACAAATAAAAAAGCCAGGCAGTGGTGGTGCACACCTTTAATCCCAGCACTCGTGAGGTACAAGCAGACAGATTTCTGAGTTCGAGGCCAGCCTGGTCTACAGAGCGAATTCCGGGACAGCCAGGACTACACAGAGAAACTCTGTCTCAGAAAACCAAAAAAAGAAAAAAGAAAAAGAAAGGAAGAGAGAAAGGAAGGAAGGGAGGGAGGGAGGGAAAGAGGGAGGAAGGAAGGAAGGAAGGAAGGAAGAAAAAGGCTTTCTTGTCTTCCATCTTTATGCTTCCTGGAATGCAGCTGTTGTGGCTGAGGCTCCTGTAGCCATCCAAAGACCAAGAGTCACGCGGGATATGGAAGCCATGCACGGTGGTGCGAGAATGAATTGTGGGCTTTAGATAGTGGCCACCATATCACTTCTAGACTTTACGTAACAGGAAAAGAATTAGCTTCTGTTCTGTTTTTCGTTACTTGTAGACATACGTGAATTTATGTAAAGAGTAATTCCAGGGCCATTTGACCCCTGTGACCTTCTCTTCGTTTCCTTTAGCTCTTGGTTTTCCTTTGACACTCAGTGGAGGAGCCACCAACTCTGGGAAGCCCTCCTGGCCTCCCAAAGGCAGGCCAGATGCCCCTTCTCTGTTTCCATAGCCCTTGGTACTTCTTTCCAGGATGCATTGTCAAGGGGCAAATCCACGTGTATTTTGCCACCATCAGATTTCCCGTGGGAAAAGGTATTCCCTCCCTTTTCTTTGTATACCCAGTGTCAGGCATCAGTGGGTTTTCTAGACAAGAACATGTGTTAACTATCCAAGAGCAGCTTAATCCAATAGAAAACAGTCATGTTGTGTGATATTTTGATTGCATTCTGACAATAAAGTTTGCTTTGAATCAGAGGGTGGAGCTAGCTAGCACTACTAGCTGACCAAAATTAATAATAGAGGTTTTGGAGGACTGAGGATAGATAGAGAGACAGGAAGTAGTAGGGCGGGGCTTAGAAAGGAGCTCAGCCCTTAGCTGCTTCTCTGATCATTCAGGTTCTTACCCTGATATCTGACTCCCGAGTTCTTATTGATAAAGAATAGTTAGATAAATGCATCACAGTCATGCTGCCCCTTGAAGAAGAGCCTGATGAGCAGACTTCAGTTTTACATCAACTCCACTTCCTGTTGTATCTGTAAATAACAGACAGGTTTGTATCTATTACATACACTAATAACCAGCCCAGGAACAGTACCAACTTCCTTTGCAAGACCAAGGAACATGAGTTGGTAAAAGGTTGGACTGGTCAAAATCTCTCTATCAAAGCAACTAAGGACACAATAAAAAGTTACTGACAAAGAAGGAAATTATCAAGAAGGGAAAACAAGACAGCAACTTGAGGGAACAGAGGGAAGAAATTAATGTCCAGAGTAGGAAGTACATTGATGTGAAATGGAGCCCCATCCGGTAACAGATGGCACCCACCTGCAGACTCATTAGGTACACCTGGCTCAGTGCACCCAGCTGGCTTTTAAAACCACAGATTGTGGTTTCATGACACGGCAAGCTGTGAGCCCCAGAGTGGAAATTCAAGATCTTAAAGGCCACATGAACGCAAGAGTCGGGGAGGGGGTTGAAAATGAGACCAATTATGAAATGGGCTGAAAGCTGGATCAGAGCCGGGGTGGGGGTGGGGGTGGATGGGTACGGAAAGGCCAGCACTTCTCCCAGCAAAAAGCAGCAGCTCTGAACTTGTTTGATGCATCACTGCCGTGATTTCAAAGCCACAGACGTCACACAGCGGTGTTTACCGTGAAGGTGATCTCATCTGGAAGTGTCTGCTGGGACCCGCTTGCAGATGCGTTTCGTGGGAAGGAAGTGTTCTTCCTGTGCAATTTCAGTGTCAACGTCAAGAGCATGGGTTCATGGGGGTTGGAATGGTGATAACTTAAGGCACCTAAAGTCTGACAAAATCTGCAGGCGTCATCCACAGCGACAAACAGAACCCCTGGGAGGCCATGAGCAGCTCAGCAGCTCATTTCATGTGGGGACATGAAGGCCTGGGACTGTCCTCTGTCCTCACCAGTACAGCACTGTTCACATTTCCAATGGACCCACCTAAATTATTTCACTGTTCATCTCCTCCCCCATCTCTTTCCCTCCTAGGATTCTCCAAACAGCAGAGGTTAAAAATACTGCAAAGGCCCGTGTCTTCAGAAGACATAGGAGAAGCTTTTTAGGAAGGAATACGGTCTGTTCAGGTCCTTCAAAGGGACAATACTCCAGGCCGAAGCTTATTTACTTATTTTACTATTTGAGAATTCCATACATTGTATTTTATCATATTCTTTCCCATCCCCCAACTCCTCTTAGGACACCCACCACTCACCCAAACAAACAAAAAACAGGTTGAAGTTTAAACACTCATAACTCTTTTTTTTTTTTTAAAGATTTATTTATTTATTATGTATACAGTGTTATTACGTATACAGTGTTTTGTCTGCATGTATGACTGCAGGCCAGAAGAGGGCACCAGATCTTGTTACAGATGGTTGTGAGCCACCATGTGGTTGCTGGGAATTGAACTCAGGACCTCTGGAAGAACAGTCAGTACTCTTAACCTCTGAGCCATCTCTCCAGCCCCAACACTCATAACTCTTAAGCTACCCATGGCAGTAATAGTTTGCTCAACACTTATTCTTGGCTCCAGACTATTGAAAACTCCAGTTTTAGAAACCAGGAAAGACTGAGGGGGGTTGGAGAGGCAGTTTAGGGTAGAAATATCACAAAAACTCTGAAGCAGCATCTAGGATCTTCCTGGGTCGTGGCTGTGACTGCAGTGAAAGGTTCATTAGCGGCCAAGAAGTCTACATATTTTACGTACCTGGGCTAACGAGGAGAAAATGCTTTGAAATCTGTGGAAAGCCAGAAGATATGGGTAAGTTTGGTCTCTATGGCTGTAATAAAGTTCACAACCACAAGCAATTTGGGGAGGAGAGGATTTATTTCACCTTACAGTTTACAGTCCTTCGTGAAGGGGAGACATGGCAGGAACCTGGAGGCAGGAACTGAAGCAGAAACCATGGCTACCGGCTTGCACTCCATGGTTCACTCATTTGCTTTCTCATACAACTCAGGACCACCACCTGCCCAGGGGTGGCATCTCCCATGGTGGGCTGGGCCCTCTCACATCAACCATTAATCGAGAAAATGCATTTCAGACTTGCCTGCAGTCAATCTGATGAGGGCATTTTCTCAACTTTGGTTCAGCTTCCTGCATGTGTGTATATGTATTACACATACCCAATGTGTGTGTTTCTGTGAGCTTGTTTTAGGACAGGGTCTCACTCTGTAGCCCTGGCTTCTTGGACCTCAGTATGTATCCTAGGCTAGCCTCAAACTTTTAGAATTCTTCCTGCCTCTGTTTACCCAGTGATGGAATTAAAAGTGTGTGTGTGTGTGTGTGTGTGTGTGTGTGTGTGTGTGCGTGCGCGTGTGCAGGTGTTCATGGAGGTCAGAAGTGTCAGATCCCTCTGGAGCTGGCATTACAAGAAGGTGTGAGCCACCTGATGTGGGCATTGGAAATCAAACTTGAGTCCTCTGCAAGAGCTTAACTGCTGAGCCATGTCTCCAGCCCTGATCAGCTATAATCTAGAAGAAACATTTTCTACACAACAGGGCAGTGAAAAGCTCCTATTAGAAGACCCAGGAAGGTTATAGTTCGGCAGTAGAGCTCTTGCCTAGCAAGTGGAAGGGTCTAGGTTCTACCCTCAGCGCTGCCAGAAAGGGTAGTTAGGTGACGATGGCTCTGCTCAGTTAGGTGGACTACAGCCACTGACAAGGAACTGTGTATTTCAAAAAAGCTAGAAAGGAGTTGAATATAATATTAGAAGAGATAAACAGGCTTGCCTTGATTTCACATATGTGCCCCTATAAAAGTATGTGAAAACATTGGCTACCACTCATGTCCAGTTAAATTTCTTCCATTGTATATATTCATTGCACATGGTACTGTTACATAAGGACTTTTTTATATAAGTATATACTGTACATTACTGTATATTACCCCTACATCCCTCTTCCCAACCCTTCCCCTTTCTACTTCTCCTCCTAAATATGTACTATTTTTATGAGCCTATTTTTTAGATGTTTTACATTTATTTATTATTTAATTTATTTATCATGTGTGTAACACGTGGGCCTGTATGTGCCACTGTGTGCAAGGAGAAGAGAAAGAACAGCTTCCAGAAGTGGGCTTTCTTGCTTCACCATATGGGAACCTTGGGATCGAACTCAGGTCAGGCTTGGAAGCAAGGGCCTTGCTCACTGGCCATCTTGCCAGCCCCTTTACACACCCAATTTTAAGAAGCAAAACTTGAAAAATGTATGGGATTTTTTGTGTGTGTGGTAGATGAGAATAGGTATGGTAATCTTTGTATTTTCTTCTTTGCATCATGATAGTTCAAATCTTATTAAAGTATTAAGTATTCTATCCCAGCACTCAGGAGGCAGAGGCCGGCGAATCTCTGTGAGTTTGAGGCCAGCCTGGTCTCCAAAGCGAGTTCCAGGAAAGGCACAAAGCTACACAGAGAAACCCTGTCTCGAAAAAAAACAAAAACAAAACAAAACAAAAAAATACTTGTCATTAAAGAAAATAACCTGAGGGTTGATCTAGGTCAACAGTAGAGTGTTTGCCTTGCACACACTAGGCCCTGGGCTCCATCCCCAGCTCCAGAAAAACAAAATTCATCTGGATTGGAAGTTAGGGGTCCAGGGTTGGGAATGTAGTTAGCTGATAGAATGCTTGTCTATCATACACAAAGTCTTAGGTTCCACCCCTTGCACAACACAAAGCCAGGTAAGAGGACACATTCCTATAATCCCACCCCAGCACTCTGGAGGCAGGAAGATGAGAAGAAGATCGACTTCATCACTGGGCAGCCTGGCATGGTGGCACACCCCTTTACTCCAAGCATTTTGGAAGCAGAAGCAGGCAAATCTCTGAGTTCCAGGTCAGCCAGGGATACACAGAGAAACCCTGTCTTGAAAAAAAAAGGGGGGGGGGACATCATAGGCTATATAGCAAACTGGAGGCCAGCCTGGGCCACAGGAGCCCCTACCTAAATAAATTATCAAAGCTGGAGTTCTGGTTATGCCCTGGCATTTGAGTAAACCTGACCTGAACTACACTTTTCACATCCCTGCAGCAAAACAGACTTTGATCCCAGCTCACAGGTCAGGAATCTGAGAAAAGTTACGCTGTCACAGCTCTTCGGTGGCAGAGCTAGAGCCTGAGTCCTAGCAAGGGTCACACCTGCTCGCCTGGATGCTGGTTCTCCCAGCTCCACTCTCAGATCCACACACTGTACTGACCTTTGTTCTGCCCGTTCTATGAGGCTGGCACCCGGCCAGTCTCTGCCGACACCTGCTGCTATGAAATATTCTATTCCCATGTTCCCAGAGTGAGCCTCGCTTAAGTTGCGGTGCTCTGGAAAAGGGCTTTCATCACACACAAGGACAGATGTTACAATTTATAACAAACATGTTTGTGTTAGTCAATGTGCGCCTCAACAATGTGCCAGACACTCCTTGAGAGAAGGTTGGCCTTCTGACTTCTTGGTTATGTTATTATGTTGGTTGGCAAACGTTTACTTCTATGTTATTTATTTTCCTGAGATAGGGTCTCATTCCTGGATGGCCTGGAACGCCTTTGTAGTTAAACAGGATCTTGATTTTCTGATCCTCGTGATTGCACCTCCTAAGAGCTGGGATTACAGGTATGTGCCAGGTCATGAAGTGCTGTGGATGTAACCCAGGGCTTTGAGCATGCCATGCAAAACCTCTACCAACTGAGTGGCAACCCCAGTCCTGACAAATCCCTCCCCCACCCCGCCAGACAGGGTCTCACTATGTAGCTCTGGCTGTCCTGGAACTCCATATGTAGATCAGGCTGGCCTCAAACTCACAGGGATCCCCCTGCCTCTGCTTCCCAACTGGCTGGTTTTACAGGGCTGTGCCACTATGCCCGGCTTCCGGCTTGACAGACTTTATTTATTTATTTTTTTTAATACAGGAAAACAGTAGAGTCTGGTATGGTGGCACAGGCTTGTACTCTCAGCATTCAAATACCTGAGGCAGGAGGATTGCTGCAGGTTTGAGGCCAACCTGGGATAGCGTGAGACCCTGTCTCAAAGAGGAATGAACAAACAACAAAATTCAAATCAGCATCATGGCTTGGTGGCTTGTAGAAATACTGTTCCTGGGGCCCATCTCAACCCCCGTGAGCATGGACCTGGCTTTCAGAGTTTGAACATCTCCCTCCACAGAGCGATTCTGTTTGCATGCAGAGAAACTTAGGGAATCTGATCCCCGATCCCCTCCTTGAGACTCCTGTGAACCAAGCGTTCCTAAATGCCGCCTGGGAACCAGGGAGGTGACAGAAACACCTTAGTTTAATAATAGAATGCCACTTTTAGGTAGCCTCGTGCTTCAGGGTGCCATCTCCAGGTCATAGGAGGACTGGAGAGAAAGGGACGCTTTGGTGGACATGGGTAGGCCAAGGCCAGGAAAAGATGGGAGGAGCTGGAACCGCTGGGCCTCACACCCCACCTGTTTTCAAATGTCCTGCAGTGCTAAGCATGGAACCAAAGCCAAGGCCAAGTTTATATAATGCGTGAGTCCGGGACGCCCCTGCTAGCCCCACCCCGTCGGCTGCAGAACTCAGCACTAGTCTGGGATGGTAAATGCCTTTTGCTAGATTTCCAGCTCCCGGATGATTTCTTGTGGGAAAAACTTCCTGAGTCCTTTCGTTGCAGGGGTTGGGGTGGGGGTGGGGGTGGCGGAGTGTCTGGTCTTGGGTGGGGAGCTGAGAGCCGAGAGTCCGGTCAGAGCGTTCACGCGGCTTCTCCGTGCTTCACTGTGGGTACCCGCCGACTTTTGTGTAACTCGTACCCTCGGAAGACCGAGCGACACTAGGGATCACAGGGGAAGGGCAGGGGGGCGGGGGCAGCGTCGAGCCACGTGACAGGTCAGATGACTGACTTGGCTGGGGCGCCGTTACCGAGGGCCGAGGTAGCGCTGCTAATCATCTCAGGGTCACCGGAGTGACATTTGATACTAGGCTGAGCAAGAGGAGGAAATGGCAGCCTGGCTGATGATGGAGGCAAGGGGTGAGCTCTGACCGCTGCTGATTTGGGGTCGAATTGGAGTTTAGGTGGAGTCAAGGAAACCCACCGCCAAAGTGTTGAAGACAAAACCTTAGAATGTTCTAGCCTGGAAGCAGAAGAGAAAACGCCCATTCAAGCTACGTTCCAGATTTTTGGACTGTTTTGGGAAGCGGCATAAAGCCATCCCGGGTGAGGTTGCGTTTAGGGTCTGAAGTATCTGGTTTGCTGGTCCCTTGTATTTCACAACTTCTCCCAGGGCCCATCTCTCTGACCCTGAGAATTAGTGAAGCAGGGGCTGGCCTGGGAATGTAACCCAGTGGTAGAACCCTTGCCCAGTCCATGTGAGGCCCTGAGTTACAGTCCCAGCCTGGAGAGAGCCCGGTCCCCAGGAGCACGGGTGTAGGGGAGACAGGCATCCTGACTACCAAGATGAGCCCTGTAAATTTTGTAAGGACTTTGCGGAGACACCCTCTTTGCCCTGCCGTTAATTAATAGAGAACAGAGCTCTAAATTCCAGACCCAGGGACCTGGGAAATGGCTCATTTAGCAAAGTGCTTGAGCCTGAATTCCATCCCCAACACCCATACAAAAGTGGGGTGCACTTGTAATCCCAACACTGGGTAGGTGGAGACAGGAGGCCCATGGGGCTCTCTGGCCAGCCAGTCCAGACAAATCGGTGACCTCCAGATTCAGTAAAAGAGCCTGATTCAAAAAGTAAGGTGGAGAGTGGTTGAGGGAACCCCGACTTCAGCCCCTGGTCTCCACATGCACATTCGAATGCACAGAAATTACAGATCCAACGCAGAGAAAATCAACCAAGTATGAGTACCCCACTCCTGACTGTATCCCGTGAACCACAGCATTGCAAGCATACTCCAGCTACTGGTGACTCATTCATTAATAGAAAGAAGGGGGCTGGTGGTGCCTCTTATCCCAGCACGTAAAGGATCTCTGTGAGTTCCAGGTCAGACAGGACCACATAGTAATAGCTTGGGGTGAGGGTGGGGGGTCTGTTACACGAATTTCTAAAGGTCTTATAATAAAAAACCCAGAGCCTGATATTGGGGTAAATGCTGAAAGATCAGAGAGACAAAGGAACAAGCCATTGCCACGTCTCACCTCGACAACTCCACGAATCCTCTGACTGAATGTCTCTGAGTCCTTAGCCTAACAGGTCTCAGCCAAAAAGCCTTTTGTTCCTGTCTCCTCACGCCTCATATACCTTTCTCTGCCCAGCCATATTACTTCCTTCCTAGTGCTGGGATAAAAGGTGTGTGACTTCCAAGTATTGGGATTAAAAGTGTGTGCCACCACTGCCTGGGTCTGTTTCTCTCCTAGACTGAATCATTGACTCAGTCAATGGTGGCTCCAGGGTGGCTTCGAACTCACAGAGATCCAGACGGATCTCTGCCTCCCGAGTGCTAGGATTAAAGGTGTGTGCCACCACTGCCTGGCCTCTATGTTTAATCTAGAGGCTGGCTTTGTCCTCGGATCCTCAGGCAAGCTTTATTTGATACACAATGTATCACTACAGCAGACTGGTGGGGGTAGGGCCCCTGCCTAACGTGCACACGATCCTTGGTTCCATCTCCAGTACACAGGCAGGATGGAGTTAGGAAGCAGGGAGTGGGAATAACAATGTCTTTCTTTACTAATTCAAACAAACAACAACCCACCAGACAACTTGTTGCTTTCCTTGGCAACAGTTAACTCCACAGCGATTTCCTCAGGACAAGACAAACAGATGAAGAAGGATGGTAGGCTTTGGGGGGTGGGGTGGAGACTGGGGCTCCAGTGAGTGGAATCCTGGCTTTATTTCCTTTAGGGGCTTGTTAAGACACATTCACCAGAGATAAAAAGGTTTTCTGTTGGGACAATCCCAAAATGACTTTGTTTGATTCAATTAAGTAAGACCTAATGAAAGAGAAATCCAGCTTGGAGACAGGCATCGTCTCACCAGGTGAGTAGTAAATACCTTCTGACCAGGCTTAAGAGGCAAAGCTCTTGAAAAATCTAATCTATTTTAAAAACGCATATCCTTGCCACAAATTGCTCTAAAGAAGATGGCTGGGCCTATTGCATGCTGAGATAATTATTTTGTACCACCACTTAGGAGACGGGAGTTTCTGATAAATAGCACAGTGTCACCTTTGTTAATGATTCGGGAGGGGAAGGAGAAAACCTCAGACAGGGGAGGTCAGGGTGGTTTCCTTTCTTCGGCCTGCTTCTCTTGAACTGGGGGTACAGGAACCCGCGGGGGTTTGGTCACCGGACTCTGCTGTGGGCTAACCTCTGCTCACTGTCAGGTCTCCAGTCTCCACAGAACAGTGGGAGTGGTGGTGTATAGGTGTGCTAAGATGTCCTATAGTAGGACATGAAACGAGGGGGGGGGTGTATCCCCTTGACTCTGCGGCCAGGCTCCCACTTGTCTTCCTCAAGGACTGGTCTCTGCATTACCCCTGGGGGTCCAGGGAAAAGGCTGAGGAGAAACCACCTGTGAAAGACTTGTGCTAGCCTGTTGCCCAGCACTAATAGTAGGGTGGAGCCTGACCCTGTCCCTGGCAGTTCAGGGCTCACCAGTCGGGTGCCCTGCCCCTCACCACACCCTTTGAATGCAGGGTGGCTCAGCTTCGCACAGTGCATTACTAATCCTTCGTGTGTGCCTTCTTTCAATGCTTTAATAAGCGCTTATTCGGAGACAATTGTATGCTAAGTGTTGATCTGATATCAGAGCTGGAAAGTGAGAAAGAAAATAGAGACGGATGGTAGTGAGCAAAGTAGTGCTGTAGGTTATAAAATAAACGAAATAGGGCAATGCTTTGTAATTGGTTAGTGATTGGGAGGGTCATTTTCCTTTTGGTGGTCAATGTGAGCCGTCTGTCTGCCTGTTTGCTTGTTTGTTTGTGGATGGGGCTTGAGACATAGCCTCACTCAGTAATCCAAGCTGGTCTAGAAATCACTATGTAGTTCAGGTTGGCTCAAACTCACAGCAATCCCCTTGCCTCTGCCTCCTAAGCGCTGGGATTACAGGTGTGAGCCACCATCCCTGACTGAAGGTGAGCCTCTTTGACAAGGTAACTGGAGGAAGAGTTCTCTTGAGTCAGAGGTAGAAGGCACAGAAAAGAACAAACGGGATGAGTCAGAAATGGACGCAGCCTAGCTGAGAATCTGACCCAAGAGATGGAGCCCATGCACTTCACAAGCAGCCTGTCCGGGGGCTGTGTGGGGTGGCCTCTCCATTTCTAATTCCTGGTTGACATGGTAGTTGGACTCATGCAGGACAGAGTCTCTGTTCCTCTCAGCTGCTGGTCTTTATTCCAGCAACGTTTCCAGTGAGGGAAAGGTAGGTGGCATCTTGTGGGCAACTGTAATTATAGTGGGAGATGCATGAGGAAGGCATCCAGCATAATGGCCAGGGAAGTCAGGAAGGCCTGGTGATGAACAGAGAGCCTCTCACTGGTGTTCTGACCACTGATAAATTTTCTACATACTCTCTACCTCAGCTTTTCCACAGAGACACGCTGTCCATCTTATAGGGTGAAAACAATTTCATGCCAAATAAGTCACCAGGACAATGTATCAAATTTAGCAATTTATCAAAAGCATGCATTAAGGATTGTTTTCTTGACTATTTTTAATTAATATGAATATTTTTCAATATGTAAATATATTTACATTCAATATTTAGAAATATATTCAAGCAGCACATTAATAGATTTGTCATAAATATTAATTTTTAATATTTTAATAATTAATATTTAATTTATTTGAATAGAGAAGAGTGTTAGGACATAATCCTTTCTCTGTATGATCGAAATAGTTTTGGCAATTATCATAAAATGAAATTAATAACAAAAATAGCCAGAAAAGAAATGCCAACTGAAAATTTCCTTGAACTAAATATTTATTTAATCTTGCTAGAAATAAGTAAACAGGAATAACTGTGAAAAAGAAGGGGAAAATCCCAATGCCATTACTCTATGATTTTTATATGTAGTGAGCATTAAGTATTGATTTTTTATTACAGTCTCAATAATATAGTCTCAACATAAATAGTTGTTCATTAACCGAATGATTTTAGTAAAATAATAATCTATAAGAGATACAGCTTAGGCACCTAGCGTTGTTATAGTGACTTGTTTTGTTTTGAATTTAAAACAGAATCATTTCCCTTCAGTGTCAAAGTTAGTAACGTGTTGTGGGATACTTGAGCACACTGTGAAACCCTAGATTGTGTTAATAAAATTAGCCTTGGCTCGGGGGCAGAGGTAGCAACTACTTGACAAGTATTGGCCATAGAGAGAATGGAGGACCCAGGAAGATGGATTGATGCACAGGGAGGAATAGGGAGGGACTTAGAGATTCGAGGTCCTTTTTGGTTTGGGACAGGTGGAGAGACACTTTCTTGCTGGGTCTCCGGCCAAAAAGGAAGGTCAGCTGGTTGCTTCTCGGCTTCTCTGATCTAGCAGATTTTCACCCCAACATCTGACTCCCGAGTCTTCATTGGTAAATAAAAAACTTAGATAAAAACAACAGTAACATATTTCATGTATGAACTAAAATCTGTCCCCACCACAGGAAACATCCTACCTCTTACTGCTTCCCTGCTTAAATTTTAATACATAAATCAAAAGTCACATGATCACATAGAATGGGAAAACTGAAGGACACCCAGTTCTGTTGGTTTTTTGTTCCTCACTACCCAAGTTGCTATTGATGTTTGCTTTGGGTGTACATTTTAAAAACAGATGAGGCCGGTAGCATGGGGCTACTCCAGACCAAAGCACTGGAAACCTCAGACAGAACCCCACAGCAGAAGGGTCTTGTGGGACCAGAGGGAACTGGGACTTCTCTGAACTAATTTACACATAGAATAGCATTGTTCTGTTAAAGGATAAATGATACCGCTTCAAAATTTGATGCATACATATATGGATGCACACCATTTACAATGAGGGGGCAGCAGGACAGTTGATTGTGTCATAAATCCAAAATGCAGTGCATTTGCTCAGCCTACCGACATCACAGCTTGGCATCCCAGCACAGTAGAGCATCATCTGTTCACCGTCATTAGCGTGAGACTCACCGCGGCTGTCCAGCATCCAGAGGAGAAAAAGCAAACAAGACTCCAAATTCCAAGCCCAGTTCCAATGCCTGTGGACTGCTTTCACACCATCATATAATTGAAAAGGTATAAATTGAGTAATCAATCAGCATTTTATTGACCTGAATCGTCTTCTCTGCCTGGGGAATCTATTTAATCAATAACGTTATCGAGAGCTCTTAGGACGTGGCAACAAAAATGGGAGCTGTTTTCAGCTGCTTTAGAATTCTCCACAGAGGAGGCAGTCCTCCCACAGCCTTGCTCTCCATTTCCCAAATGTATGACCCAGTTACTCCTGAGAACAGTGGCACCTGCTTTGGTGGGTATGAGGGTCTCCTGACATAGTGGATGTACTTGTGCATCAAGGAAGACTTCCTGGAAGAAGGTATTAAAAATAACAACAACAACATCAACAACAACAACAAACAAACAAAACCTTGCCTTTTTTTTTACTTTATTTATTTTTTAAATTACACTCATGATATTCATTAATTACACTCATGATATTAATCACATTTGTGGTATTCATAGATTACATTCACAGTATTCATTCAATTATATATATAATATATATATATTTTAATTTTAAATGCTGAATGTCATTTATTTAAGGGGGGAGGAGGATTTAAATCAAAACCTTGCCTTTTAAACTTCAGTGGGCTTTATTTAGTACTTTCAGAACTGTGTAACTATCACCATTATTTAACTTCAGGACATTTCCATCAACCCAAAAGAACCCCCGTGTCTGGGATCCATGGCCTCAGGTACCTGCTCTCTGTGGCTCCGGGCAGCCATAGCCACTGTGGAAGTTCTGTTTTTGAGCTGAGTGAGGCATGCGGCAAAAGAAGTCGCTGGCCAGATAAGAGGGGAATACCATTCCCTGCTGACAAAGCCCTGGTCAGCACCTGGCTGATGGAAAACATGGACAAGAAATTAACAGGATCTGCTTGACCTGGGCATAGACTGTGAGGGTGATGGAGTGAGGCACAGTGTGCCCTCAAAGCCACAGCTACCAAAGATGCTTTTCCAGGGGACTAGCAGGTTCCACAGACCCTTCCATACAGTGCTTGCCTAGGAAACACAGAGTGCAGACATCTTTCATCTCTTTCTGAAACATCGTAACGTGTTGCTTTGTCTTAAATATTTATATGTCAGAAATAGGGAAGGCATATATATGTGTGCCCACATATATGACATAATCTAATTATTGCTCTCTGTCTCTCTCTCTCTGTCTCTGCCTGTCTGTGTCTGTGTGTGTGTGTGTGTGTGTGTGTGTGTGTGTGTGTGTGTGTTTGCAAACAGGTGAATATGTGTGTACATGAATGTGAGGATGGAGGCCGGTGGACAGCCTTGGGTGATCCTCCTTGGGGACCATTCATCTTTTTTTGGCTAGGCTGACAGGGCCTGCAAGCTCCGAGGGCCTGTCTGTGTCTGCCTCTGCAGCTCCAGCATTACAAACACATCACCATGCCCAGCTTTTTACATGAACCCTGGGGACTGAATGCAGGTCCTCACACTTATACAAGAAGCACTTTACCCACTGAGCCATCCCTCCAGTCCGGATTTGAACTTATATATGGAGCAAATAATTGGAATCATTCATAACTTGAAACCCCTTTCCAGACTTGGGATTTCTTGTTGATAATCTGACTTAATGTAGGATGGGGCTTAGACTAAAGGTTCAGGGTAAATGACATTTCAGAGAAGTTTTGTTTTTCATCTGAATTTCTTCCTATTAGCTTTTCCCTATTTTTCACTTGAAATTTACTTTGTCTTCTCGGTTCTCCAGGGAGAACTTAAGAAAAGCTTTGGACCCATCTCAGGGGAGCTGGACCCAGCCCCAATGTCTGTCTTTGTCTCAGTCCTGGCTACTCTGTCCCATCTCATGCACATAGAGATTGATTTCCCATGTATCTAGGCAGTGTTGTTTATGCAAAGGGATGCTAATGTGAGCATGCCATGTTAATGTACCCTCCTTCTTGAAGAAAAGACAGTGTAGCTCTAAAACTGGCTTTCCCCCACCTACTACACTGTGGAGAAATTTCCCAACTAGGATATACAGAGATTCCAGTTCATTTTTCCTTAAGTTGCACAGTGTGTATGGTTTATTTGATGACTTTTCTGTGTTTCACCTTTACCTCTTCCAGTAATCATACAATAATGAGTCTTGTTCACCAGATTTCTATTCCAGAGCAGTAGCAGTTAGAATTCTGGAGCTGGAAATGCTGGACAAAGGTAGAGAGTTAGCGGGGCTGTTACATTTGAGGGATGCTGGTCTTAGATGGGTTTTATTGCTGTGAAGAAACACCATGACCTCGGCAACTCTTATAAAGGAAGGAAAACCTTTAGTTGGGGCTGACTTACAATTCAGAGGTTTAGTCCACGATCATCATGACAGGAAACACGACGGTGCACAGGCAGACATGGTGCTGGAGAAGAAACTAAGAGTTCTACCTCTTGACCTTCAAGCAACAGGAGACTGTGTGCCACGTGGGCATAGCTTGAGCATGTAAGACCTCAAAGCCAGCCTCCACAGTGACACGCTTCCTCCAACAAGGCCACACCCACTCCAACAAGGACACACCTCCTAACAGTACCATTCCCTATGGGCCAAGCATTCAAACACATGAGTCCCTGGAGGGCATTCCTATTCAAACCACCACAATGCTTGAGCATTCCCTCCACGAGAGTCGAACCACTTTGCCTTTCCCCAGCTGTCTGCTCTCAGACTCCACAGGACAGTGTCTTTTCATTTCTTTTGCTGGGTGAAAAGAGTGTGTCAAGATAGTTGAATCTGCATTCCCTTCCTTAAACACCCTTTGTCAATTTAAGATCTATTTGTGTTTCTACTTGTAAAGTTGCTATCCCAATCCTTTGCTTGATTTTGTCTAGTTGTCTGGCTTTTCAAAGTTTCAATGCAAGATCTCTTTACATATTATGGAAGAATGGATAGGAAATACTTTTTTTTCTCATTTGTTCTTTGACTTTGCTATTGTATTTTTCCTCTCTAGGAGCTTTTGAGTTTGTTTTTTTGAGGCAAGTTTTCTCTATGTAGTCCCGGCTATTCTGGAACTGGCTCTGTAGACCAGGCTGGTCTCGACCTCAGAGATCTGCCTGCCTCTGCCTCCTGAGTTCTGGGGTTAAAGGCATGCACCGTCACCACCTAGCTAAGCTTTTGTACATAATCACATTGATTTTTTTATGGCTCTAGATCTTTAAATCATAGGCAAGCCATTTGTACTCCAACATGCTAAAGAAATATGTCCATGTTTCCTTAGAGTTTTATAGTTTCATTTTCACATTTAACCCATCCCCCAATGGTATTAGACAAGGGCCTCACACATGCTAAGCAAGTGCTGTAACATACAATTGCACTGTCCAGTCCTCTTTTTACTTTTTATTTTGAGACAAGGTCTCACTACGTTGGCCTGACTGGTCTTGAACTTACTCTGTAGCCCGCGCAGACTTAGAACTTGGTATCCTCCTGCCTCAGCTCCTTGAGCTCCCAAGCTTGGCTTCACATTTCAATTCCAATGTAGGACTGGCGAGATGGCTCAGCATCTGAAGGCACCTGCTGCCAAGCCTGAGCACCCGAGCTCAATCCCCGGGACCCACGTGGCGGAAGGAGAGAACCCACTCCTACAAGTTGTCCTCTGACCTCCACATGTGTTCACAAAACAAAAAATTAATTTCTCAAATTTAACAAATTCTGATCCACCTGGAGCTTATTGCCATATACATTTCCAAGTGAGAATTAGCTCTAACTTACTTTGATGTTCACTCATTTATTCTAGTAGTATTCACTGTCACTTGGAACTGGCTTAGTCACCAGCAGAGCAGCAAAGCTGTCCCTCACTTACTCTCTCTCTCATGTGCTTCCCACTAGGCATGGAATTGACATGAGACTGACACTGTGCATCCTACTTACTTTTCAATCACTGTGACCAAGGCAACGTATAGAAGGAAGAGTTTATCTGGGGCTTATTGTTAGAGATGGTTTATCCATGACCACCATGGCAGGGAGCATGGCAGCAGGCAGGCAGGCAGGCAGGCATGGCGCTGGAGCCGTAACTGAGAGCTCACGTAACTGAGAGCTCACGTCTTGAGACACAACCACGAGGCAGAGACAGCTAACTGGGAACAGCATGGGCCTCTGAAACCTCAAAGCCCACCACCAGTGTCACACCTCCTCCAACAAGGCCACACCCTCTGATCCTTCCTAAACAGTTCCACTAACTGCAGACCAAGCATGCTAACATGGGCCAGAGAGCTATTCCCATTCAAACCACCCCACGATTTTCTTCACTTCTTGGCCCCGCCCCCTGCACAAACAGCCGAAAGAAACATTTTTCTTTGCACGTCACCTGGTCTCCAAGATTTTGTTATAGCAGCAGAAAATGGGTCATAACAGTTAGCTACTTCCTCGCTATGGTAATTATTAAGCTGTGAAGTATGTTTCGTCGGAAGGATTGGCTCCATCTCCCTGAACCTCCCATCCTGCTTTCCTGCCCAGTCTTGCTTGCTTTGCCCGGATAAATATTACAGCTTGCCTAACGGCAAGAACAGAGAGCGCCTCTTCCTTGACCTGCTCACCTCTTCATTACAGCTCTCCACAGAGTGGAGCTATTTCTTCACTCTTCATCCCCTTTTCCCACAGCCAGATGCATTCTAGAGCCAGATCTATCTATACCAGCTCCCCCCGACCTTCGCTGCCACATGACCATATTCCTGAACTCCTATAAAGACAGACTTGTCCCCGCTGAGTTCTCGGGGTCCCTCTATCTCCTCCTTAGCCTTGAGGGCGGACAGGGACCCCTGCTTTGCTGTTACAAGTACAGGGTGATTAAGCACAGCTGACAGCTGATAGCATGGGCGGTAGGGGCGAAAGAAAAGCCCAGGGTGGAGACGCTGGGGTCCAGGGAAGAGAGAGGATGCAAGCTGAACAATAGCATCCATCCTTCAGCTAGCTGCTTGGGGGAAGGATGCCAATGAAACATCCATGAGGGAGTGTGGTGGTATTGTGTTCCCCAAAATATTGTGCACCCTAATAAACTTATATGGGATCAGAGAACAGAACAGCCACTAGATAGACATAGAGGCCAGAAAATGGTGGCACACACGCCTTTAATCCTAGTATTCCAAAGGCAGAGATCTGTCTGGATCTCTGAGTTCAAAGCCACACTGGAAACTGCCAGGCATGGTGACTCACGCCTTTAATCTCAGGAAGTGATGGCAGGAAGCAGAAAGGTATATAAGGCGTGAGGAGCAGGAACTAGCCTGGTTAAGCTTTTAGGCTTTTGAGCAGCAGTTCAGCTGAGATTCATTCTGGATGAGGACTCAGAGGCATCCAGTCTGAGGAAACAGGATCAGCTGAGGAATTGGCAAGGTGAGGTAGCTGTGGCTTGTTCTGCTTCTCTGATCTTTTAGCGTTCACCCCAATACCTGGCTCCAGGCTTGTTTTTATTAATAAGACCTTCTAAGATTCCTGCTACAAGGGAGCTTTGGGCTTGTGTCCTGGAGGGAGTCAGACCCAGGAAAGAGAATGAGAAACGTGAGGCTCTGGTTTGGTTTGCATTTCAGATCATCAATGTTACACGTGTTCTGCCTGATCTCTTTCTTCTTACAGGGGCTGGGAAGTCCCCATGTCCTTTCCATGTCGCCAGTGACCTTCCCCTTCACTACAATGAGGATAATGTATGTAACGCAGAAGGTGCTTTGAAAACCTTAAATGGTCAAACGTGTGGGAGAGACTCGCTACCAGCTTCCTGTGGCCACATACATCTTTTATAGCCAAGTTATTTCAAGAGGTGCCCTTCTTTGTCTTTTTCAGATGTTCACTAGGATCTCTAGATAAGGTGACCCTAAACAGGATGGTCACTGAGAGCCCAAGCAAAACACATTTGATGACAGAGGGGTTTTGGTTTCATGTGCGTAGGCTCTGTCTTGGCAAGCCTGTTTTCATAAGCCCTGGCAGGCAGGGGCTGGTTATCCTCAACTCTCCATCTCCCGAAACCACCTCGATGCTGACGCTAGGGAAGGGCTCAGCGAATCATTCCTTTACGTGATCTATCGATGACAACTCACTTGGGGCAGGTGGCTTCTTGACTCTGGAGAAAACCCGTCAACAATCCTATGGAAGAAAATCCACGTGGTCTGTTGTTAGCTGCTGCCTTTGTTCACAAACCTTTGCTTAAAAACATGTCCTGAGCCTGAAGCTATGAATTAGCTCATGCTCTGGCATATTCTCAGATGCCTGTGATGTCACCTCCACCTGACTGACAGCGCCGTCTTCCCCTTGGAGATCTGGCCACCTTTCTCTGCCTCCTTTCAATCCTGTTTACAGAATTGAGGAGTGCTTGCATTCTTTCTGCCCTGCTAAAAATACTTGGCCAAGTGCCAGCTTCAGAACAACCAGACCAGACAGGGATGGCCAGGCCCCAGTAACCTGAGGCAGGAACTTCCCAGTCATGGATGGAGACCTGTGGATTCACATCCACACCCGAGAGAACATCACAGACAGTCTCATGGCTTCAGTGGTCTACCAGCCCTGTGCCCACAGGTAGGTCTGTCCATCCAGGCAATTGGAGGGTACGTGAGGGCTGAGGAGGGTGGCCATCTGGTTTTCTGTTTTCTCTTTCAGTCAAGAAGCTACAGAACTGACATTAGTGTAGGGCATGGGAATCCCACTACCCTGGGAGCCTCTGATAAAGTAAACGAAAACATTTCATTAACATTCATTTCCTTTTCTCACATCTCACTGAAAACAGAAAAATATTTCAACCTTGGTACAGCCACTGAATTATTCATCTGAAAATTAAAAACATAGAAACAAAATAAAACTTGGAGGCAGTGCAGACTGGATGTCCCTGCTCTTTGCTCCTTACCTCTTCTCTCTTCCTGGAAGAGAGGCTACAGACCAAGGAAAGCATGCTCCCTTGCATCTCTTCACAGGAACAGCCTGAACACCCAACATGGCCGCCAGGCCCCAGAGTGCACATGTTACCATAAACCTTGGACCTGCAGAACTCAATAGGGACCTGGGAGCTCAGCCTGGAGCACACCCAGGAGACACAACCCCCAGCCCAAGGTGGAAACTTCTATTGGCTCCCTGAAGTAGAGCTAGCCAGAAAGGAAGTCTATGGCCTGCTGTTTGTCCCCCATGGCTGGGGAGAGCTCTTGGGCAAGCCGCCTCTGCCTTCTGCTCTCACTAAACCCCGGAGGTGAAAGACAGTGTCACAGGCCCAAAGTGTCCCCTTTGTTCTCAACAGCGCATGGGGCATTTGGTGGCTGTCTCTGGAAGTCCCTTCTTGGGTTATTTATCTAGAACATGTCTCCCAGTTCAAAGCTGCAATCAATGCTCATGTAACTAGAAAGTCTTTGCTTCACAGTCTAGGGACGGAGATGCTTGTCCTGCCCCAATACTAACCTCCCCAGATCTGCTGCTCCATCAGCATGTGGCCCTTGTCTCCTTTTCCTCAGCACCCCTCAGTGACCTTCCTCCTCGCTCCCATGCCTTTCCATCAGTACGGGTTTTCTTCCCCTACTCAGTGACCATGTTTTGTGAGCGAGCTCGGAATTCTTGGGATATTTAAGGAAGTAAATTTTTGATAACATAGCTGCATGGAAAGCCTGGGGCACATGACATTTGCACCATGGCTCAAATTGCTCAGGACCTTTTTCAATGGACTTCCTTTCTAGATATGGTCAGTCTCCTTGGATGTGCCTTTCCATTCTGGTTCCTGGGTTTCTGCCACATGAAACTCACTTATTTGGTACAGTAGTTAACTTTTTCTCGTTGCTGTGGCCAAACACCCGACAAGAAACAACTTAAAGGAAACACCAATGGTTTGTTTTGGATCACAGTTTGAGACTCCAGTCCACCAAAGCAGGGAAGTGGTTCGGTAAGAGAGGCTCTGGCTGACAGAAGGAGTGTGGGGGCGATGTTCACGTTGACTTCATACTCAGGAGTTAGCGATGACCGCCCACATTCAGGTCTTCCTTGATCAGTCTATCCTCTCCGGAAATACCCTTACAGACACATCCAGAGGTGTGTCTCCCAGGTGATTCTAAATCCAGTCAAGTGGAAAATCAAAATTAACCATCACATTTCTACTGCTGGAGAAAGCATGTTGTAGATAACAGCTGAGGCGTCTTGCATTTCAGATACCTTGGAAGTTCTGAGAAGGATTGCTGACAACCCACCTCTGCTTTGGTTCTGGCAAAGTCCTTCCTCCAAGGAAAGCAATCCCAGGTGTGTTGAAGGCAGTACTTGGAGTATTTAAGGGAAAGAGGCCCAGGGAGGCAGGGCCATGGCAGATGGATACAGCAGGCATCAATAGAATGAGCTGGGAAGAGGAAACATCAACATGGCGATGGGGCTGAAGGCTGGGACCAACTGAGAAAATCCCAGCCTGGTCAACCAGGACAAAGTTTTTCTCCGGTGAGCTGAGACCAGGCAAGCTATATTGGTTTCCTGGGACCGTGGAAGCAAAAGGCTGCGGGCTGCGTCTCACACAACAGATGTTCATTGTCTTGCTGTTCTGAAGCCTGAGTTGTTTTGTTGTTGCTGTTTTTAATTTATTTCTATTTTATGTGCATTGGTGTTTTGCCTGCATGCATGTCTGTGTGAGGGTGTTGCATACTCTGGAACTGGAGTTACAGACAGTTGTGAGCTGCCATGTGGGTGCTGGGAATTGAACTGGGGTCCTCCAGGAGAGCAGCCAGTGCTCTTAACTGTTGAACCATTCTCCAGCTCCTCCTGAGATTAAACATTGGTAATGTTGGTTACTTCTGAGAGCAATGAAAGCCTCTGTGTTTCAGGGTCCTCATTTCCTGTGTGTGTGTGTGTGTGTGTGTGTGTGTGTGTGTGTGTGTACACTGCAGAGTATATTTGTCCATGTGTACACATATGCGTGTGGGTATATGTACATGTGCATTCATGCTCATATAGAGGCCAAAGTTCAATGTTGGATGTTTTCACCAATCCTTTTCACCCTTACTTTTTCAGATATGGTCTCTCACTGATCCTGGATGTCTCCATTTCAGCTAGATTAGATGGCTTGAAAGCCCTGGGATCTGCCAGTCTTCATCAGGGCCAGGGGTTACAGACGCATGCTGCCATACCTGGCTTTTATGTAGGTGCAAGGAATCCAGAGCTAGGTCCTCCTGTTTGCACAACTAACACTTTACCAATTGAACTATCTCCCCAGGCTCCACACTTCCCTTTTATAGGACATCAGTCATACTGCAGTGGGAACTACCCAGTGTGACCTCCTGCAATCATCTGGAGTGACCCTTATTGCCAAATGACATTACACTGGTAGGCACTAGGGTTATGATGTCAACATCTGCGCTAGGTTGAGAAGATAAAAATCACACCATAACATCAAGTCTTAAGGGGGGGAGGCAAGGCCTGGGCAGACAGCTAGGAGTGGAGCCTAGGTGGGAATGGAAGCTGAGTGTCTTCATGGGTCAAAGAATAAAGGAAAGAAGAGGAAGTAGCTGAGGCATGGGTAAAGACAGACTTTCTGCCTAATGCTTTGGAAGGACTTGGGGAAATAAGGCCCATGGTAGGAGCCTTATCTTTAGTCTTGGGGGTGGTTCATATCCCTGCACAATTCCTGACAGATGACACATATTTGGAACTGAGGCAGTCATGCCATATGAAAGTAGTACCCAACACTGTGGTTTCTAGGATACTCCTATTGGGGTTCCCTGAAAACATAAGCAAAAGGATGATGGGATGATAAGCTGTCTCCATGGTTCTAGTTAAAACTGTCTCAGGCCGGGCGTTGGTGGCGCACGCCTTTAATCCCAGCACTCGGGAGGCAGAGGCAGGCGGATCTCTGTGAGTTCGAGGCCAGCCTGGGCTACCAAGTGAGCTCCAGGAAAGGCGCAAAGCTACACAGAGAAACCCTGTCTCGAAAAACCAAAGGAAAAAAAAAAAACTGTCTCAGACACCAGTCCTGTCTTCTAAACCAGAAGGTGTTGCCCACTAATCAGGAACTTAGTAGCTGTGAAAAGGGAGTCCTGTCTAGGCTGATGGTGACTGTGGTAAAAAAAAAAAACAAAAACAAAAACAAAACAAAAAAAAACCCATTGATTATTCTAAATACCAATTTTATTTTCCCATGAGAGGTGAAGGAAGTTCTGATTTCTAGGCAAACATATAAATCTTCCCTAGAACAAAAATCAAGACTACATTTCACAACCTCCTTTGCAGCTATGTATGGTCATGTGACTAAGTTCAGACCAATAAGAAAAAAGTAGAAGCTTCTGCTTTGGTAAAACTTCCATTCCAAGGAGCTCTTCCTTTTCCATTCCTTCTCCCTGGCCTCTTCTTCCCATTGCTGTCTATTATTGAGCCTTTACTATAAGCCAGGCACCCCTCTAGGCAGCCCACTCTTCATTTCCTGAAATGAAACCATATGAAGCAAGTACTCTTAGGATCGCCTCTTTACAGATGAGAAAGCTAAGGCACACTTGACACTTTGTATATACCCTTATTTCTGTTTTGTTGTTGTTTGTTTTTCCTGCCTCAGTCTGACTGCCCAAGGAGATTAACTAACTATGGAGGGGGTCATGACTTGTACTTAGGATGTAGTTCAGTGGTTCTTCCGGTTTCCAGCACCAAAGTAGCTAGATCATGGAGCAAATTTTGAGGGCAACTCATCACAAGAGCTACAAGGGTCCTGGGTTCCTGAAGCTACTTGCTCTTCTTCATGATTCCTGGCTCAGAAGTGATAGATTCTACTCATGGATGTGGACCTTTGGAATCAACACTCCTTCCCTGGTGGATTTACACATCCAGCCACAGGCAGAGGACCTCAAGACTTTCGAGGTTGGTGGAATTCTAATGCAGGTCACTGAAGCCTTGAGTACACTTCTTTAGGTGATTTATTTAACAAGTATTAGAGAACTTCATGGAGATGGTACCCACTAAGGAAGAACCCTTACATTGGACTCATTGGGAGGAGCAATGATTACTGTTTTGTTAAGACATTAACATTTTCAGGTTTGCTTATCACTACAGATAGGATTGACCCCAACTGAAATATTCCTCAAGACCACTGTGAGACAAATTGGCTGCACTAATCTTGAAGAACCATGTTGGAAGCCTGGGGTTATTGCTAAGTGAGATCACTTGCCAAACACCAAGTCTCTGTTCAACCCCTGGTACTAGAAAGACACCATTCTAAAAAGTCCACATTGGGATGCTCATAAGAAACAAGCTGTGCTTCTTGCTTCCATCTGTTATTTCTGCGATCTATATAATTCCTGTTTGTTGTTTGATGTTTCCTTGTATACAAGACAAACTTAATACTTTCCCTTTTGCATTTCTCATTTCTTCCTATGTGCACACACATGTGTGTTTGTGGTGGATGCATGTGTTCATATGTGTGCAGGTTCATTCACCTGTTCAGGTGCATGTGGAGGCCAGAGGTAGATATTAATATATGTTCCTCAATTGCTCCCCCAAATTTTTTTAAAGACCAGGTCTCTCTCTGAACCTGGAATATACTGTTTTTGGCTAAACTGGCTGGCCAGAAAGGCCCAGAAATCCACCTGTCTCAGTGGATTTCCACTTCCCCCAGTGCTGGGGTTACAGGTCTATACCTCTACATCCTTAAAAACACAACACAACACAAACATGGGGGCTGAAGATCTTAACTCAGGTCTTTATCCACTGAGCCATCTCTCCAGTCCCAGTACAATCTTTTTTAAAAATTTATTTTTATTTTATGTGCATTGGTGTTTTGCCTACATGTATGTCTGTGTGAGGGTGTTGGGTCCCCCAGAACTGGAGTTACGGACAGTTGTGAACTGCCATGTGGGAATTCCACTGCTGGGAATTGAACCCGAGTCCTCTGGAAGAGCAGTCAGTGCTCCTAAATGCTGAGCCATCTCTCCAGCCCTCTACAAATCCAATCTTAACAGAAGAACTAGCGATTGCCTCCATCCTTGTTGACGAATCCTTGATTTTACTTTTTGCCTCTGTATTCTTCAGTGTGCATTTGATTTTTAAACTTTGCATTTCCAAACATAAAATCTTAGCTTTGCCTGCTTCAACCCGTGGAGTCTCCAAAATACCACTTCCTTCAAGAATGCTGTTTGAAACCTCAAGTCCCAGTTACTTCACATCACCGGCCCTTCTGCTCCAAAGGGCTGGCCACCCTGACATGCAAAAATCCACACAAACCTGACAGATGACTCAATTAGTGGGTGGCAAATCCATTCTATGTTTATTGCAACAGCCCTTTCAGGGTGTGGTCTTCCCAGTCAAGAATTCAAAATTCTGGTTTCTGTGCGGTCTTAAAACTCTACTTGGCACATTGAAATTACAGAACAAAGCTAAGCTCAAGGACTCCTTTACCAAGGCTTAAATCTTCCATAGAGCCAAAAGCTGGTTCTGCTGATGGGAAAAACTGTGGCACTTGATAACTCAATGTTGCTTCTTCCATGCTGAAAAAAAAATGTCACCCTTCCTTCAGCCTTCAATGAGTAGACGTCAACTCTGGAGAAATCTTGCCTTTCCCATTGTGGGAATAAATGCTCACAGCTCTAGCAGTCTCCAGGAAGCAATCGTCATGGAACCTGGAAAGGGGTCAGGATATCAAACAATGGAGATGACTGAAGAGAGAACAGGATGAAGGTAGACACTAGAGAACCAGCTGGGGTCCCTACTCTGCCCAAAACTAACTCTGGTCTTTTCTAAGTCCCACCCCCTCTCCTGGTGCTCAGTTTCTACATTTGAAAAATGAGGCATATTCCTACTTTATGGGGACCAGGCATATTGAATGTGCTTCCTGGGAAAGTAATTACAGTTCTGTCCATCTTGATAGTGGTTGGTCTTCATTCTCCTTCTCCTTCTGGAGTGCTGGGCTTAGTTAGAATCCCAACCTTGCCAGCTTGTGAGGAGAATGACGTGTTTGAATAGTTGAACTGTTCGGTGTTGCTTCATAGGTCTTCCACGGTTCTTACCAGAGGAGCTGGCAGTGGCTCTGTGGGGAGACTCTGGGAACTCAGAGGATGTGTGAGGTGGAAAGCGAAGTCCAAAGCAGAGAAGGACCTTCCCAAGGGGGACCGACCTTTTGACATTGTGACATGGTCCTGCCATCTACAATGTTTGCCTCAAGAACAGTGTGATCTAGTTTGTTGTTGTTATTGTTGTTGTTAAACAAACAAAAATTCCCACAATGCTCTATGTAGGTTTATGCTTTCTGTTAGGCTACATTCACAGGTCTCCTGGGGTGTGCGTGGCCTGCAGGTTAGACATACCCTTGGCCTTAAACTATTATTATTCGATGAAGGTGTTGCTTGGCTTATCTTGTCTCTCCTTACACACTGAAAGCCCCTTGGCGTTTGAACGCGTGTCTCTATTAGTACCAAACTTCCTTTGCTGTTAAACTTAGTTCTTGAAGTGTCATTCTGTTCCCAAGGAGGCACTGACAGATGACAAGATGTGGCCGGTTTCTGAATAGGCCAGCCTTCGGCCGGCCTTTTGCTCAGCCTCCGAAGGGCGGGAATGATCTCTAGAGTGGTGCACGTCTGAAGTGTTTGGTCTGGCTGGTGCAGCAAAAGATCTCACTGTCGTTATTGTCATAGAATCTAGATCCAGGGTGCAACATCTGTTTTCAAATGTTTATCTTGAGTTGTTCATCTTACTTTATTTTGTGTGTCTGTGTGGTGTGTTGGTGTATACATGTATATGCACATATGTGTTTACAGGTGCAAGGGCCTGTATGTGTAAGGTCAGAGGTCAACACTAGACGCCTTCCCTAGTCACTCTGTCTTACTATTATTATTATTTCTTATGACAGGGTCTCTCACTGAACCTGGAGCTTGTTGATTTGGCTAGACTGGCTGACCAGGTGAGTCCTTGGGATCCTCCTGTCTCTGCCTACCAGTGCTGGGCTTACAGTGAGGCCATCAAAGGACTCTGCATTCACAGTGGCACCCACCAACTTCCATGTTCCCGGAATATACAGCATCAGGACCCTGAATTTCCCTCCACTTCTCCTGGAGTAAAGAGCAACCTACCATGCCTGGCTGACTGCGGTGATCTGAACAGAGGTCCTCAGGCTTGCATAGCCAGACTTTACTCATGGAACCTTCTTCCCGGGCCCTGTTAGTTAGCTGTAGTCCAGACAGAGTGCATCTTCCACCTCCACTTCCCTCGCTTTCTTCTTCTGAGTCTCTCTCTCTCTCTCTCTCTCTCTCTCTCTCTCTCTCCCTCCCTCCCTCCCTCCCTCCCTCCCTCTCTCTCTCTTTCTCACCAAGCTTCCCATCTAGATGCCAGTTGGACCTATCAAGTCTTCCTCTCGTAGAGATTAGAGGAAGATGCGGCTTCAGACGCTGGGTGGTGGGCCCTTATCCAGATGCACAAATCTTTCTTTAGCTGCAACTGACTCCCCTTATGGCAGACTTTGTTCCCACCTCTGCTTCTTCTAATAGCTGAAGCCAACCTCTCAGGAAAAGGATGCCAAGAGGAATTATCCTGCCTGGGGCATAGAGAAAGCTGCTATCAAAGACTCTTGTAATCTCAATAGCATGTAGCCCCAGGACCTAGGATACATACTTGTATGCCCTGGGTGAGATTCATGCTCCCTGAATGTTTATCTCATTTTGGGGCTGGCCCCCAGCCCTGTCCTGGAGCCTGCCTTTACCCCACTGACTCCCCCCAGAAAGACCACTCTGGGGTCTGGCTCCCACCTGTCACCAACAGGGCTTCTCTTGTTCCCAGATGGTATAATGCCAGTCCCCTGGCTTTTTCAAGGAGTGTGTGAGTAGAAACAGACTTGGCCGTTCCAGAGGAAGGGCCCGGCCTTGATCTAGGCTCAGGTAAGAGCATGAACTCATCCTGTGCTGGGTGGCGTCTTCTCTGGCTGGCCAGGCCATCACAGGAGTTTGCATTCACAGTGGCATCTGCCCCCATCACCCCACCCCCGTGTTCCTAGTGTATGTTACATCAGGAGCTTGAACTCCCCCCATTTCAGTGCCCCACGTCAGGAAGGAGTCTGAACATCGGGTTGTGCTTTTGGGGGCCTGTGCTCTGCTCCCACAGAAGAAACAGCCACATGCTCATGCTGCTTTTCCCAGAGTGCTGATTTGGTTTTTCCGGTCTCACGATCCCAGATAAGCACCCGGGACTGTACCTTTCCACGTTTTCTCATATTTGAGGACTACTTGATCTCTAAATATAAGTAAAAGGAAAAAAAGAAATACAATGAATTTCCTAATAGTTAATCAACTACCACACGTCACTGCAGAGACCAGATTTATCCCTTTTCCATCCACTGGGGGTGCAAAGGCATGAGGAGGAATTAGGAAAGAACACACTAGAAACAACACCAGCACATATCATTAAATAAACATGTGACAGGCCTATCATTGCAAGTGTTGTCTTCCAGCGAGGGCACGTCGGCACTTTCATTAACCCCAGGGACCGGAATGGCAGCTTTTCTAACCGAGGTACCAGGGTTTAACCAAAACTTGCCTTAATGAAAAAGGCAGGGCCACCTACCATGAACTCTTCTCTGTGATTTCATTCTTGAGGGTGCTCGAGTGTAAATAAACTTGTTTACCGGGATCAGAATGGGCCATGTTAATGAAGTCTTGTTTGTGTGACCACAATGACAAGTCATTTGTGTCAAGTTGAACTCCGGGGAGGAGAGGAGAGGAGCCGAGACGCTGTATTTCTGGCCTGAAGTTTCCTACAGATGTCTTTGGGCCCAAGTTAGTACAGTCAATATGCGTCTTTCTTCGAGTTTGTATGTCCGTGGTGGAGAAAAGCCTTGTTACTGTGCAGAGTGTGGTAAACAAAATTACACCGCACGCCCTAAGAAGGAGAGCAAAGCAAGAAGCATTGATGAGTGTTCCGACGGGCGTAACCTCGCGGCCAGCATGTGGTTTGCATGAAAAGAAAGCATGAATACGCAGACCCTAATTACTGCTTTGGGTTGACAAAGTAGGGTGAACATGTACAGAAATGCAGCAGAACAACTCGGGCTGTGTCTCGAAGCAGCTTTAGAGGTAAATATAGAAAATTCTGCATGCATGATTTTACATAAAATTATTTTTTTTTTAAAGGAAAGCCAGAGAGTTCATTAATAGCCTATTGAGCAGAGCTGGAGGACAGCCGACTTTGTTTGGTTTTGATGTTCTATGGTGAGAGTTGATGCACTGTAATCTATGAGCCTGGTTCAGCCCATCACTTACTGGTAAATGAAGTTTTATATTGGACCAAAGAGGAAAAAAAAAGATACATTCATTGTCTGTGGCTGCTTCAATCTATAAGGCCTGAAATATTTACTTTGTGTCCTTTCAAAAAAACAAAAATCACTAGCCTGTGGCATATTGGAAACAGCTGTATCAGAAGGTCCTGGGCCAGTTGCTGAGCTGCTGGCTAGATGGAGTTCGGGAAAGTCACAAGCCAAGATTACGGATTAAAAGAGCAGAAAAGAGACCACGGCAGGAGAAACTGGAGCTTTAGATTAGGAGATGTGTTCTGATGTGAGCAGAGCAAGAAGAGGATTGGGCGGGCTGGGACTCCATTCTTTGTAAGCAATGTGTGTGGAATGTGAAGCTAAATGGAAATGCTTGGGTACAGAGTGGAGTCACCGCTCAGGCTTTTGTAAGGATGTTAGACATTTTATCAACTCATAGGATCTGACTCACAAACAAATCATGCCACCATCAGAGCTACATTAGAGCAGATCGTAGCTTTGGAAGCAGAGACGGGAGGGAAGGATGCTGGCTTCCCCTGGCTACTGCTGGGATAAGGAAAGCTGTGTTTTCTCTTGCCTGTGTGACTCTGCATGAAGCCATTGCCTGCGTTTGTACTGTGGCTGCAACTCCAGATAAAACTATGGAGAGGTTGGTTTTCTCCTGCCAAAGGCACCTACTACCCAATAGAGTTCATTATGGTAAGTCACTGCCTACCCGTGTCTGGATTCAGTAGCTCGTGGGTTGTAAAGTGAGTGCTGACTACGTGTTCTGGCAATGGGAATCTGTAAATCGGAATAATGGGGGCATGAGGCTGCTCTTGGCAGACCCTGGGTAACGTGACTATTAATATAGTAAGGAGTCATTAGCTCAGCTCCATGTCTGGGCCTTCTTAGTCATGCAAAAGTTGACTTTTAGTTCAAAGAGCCCCAATAAAACTGTTCCTGCTGCTTTCTCTTTCTCTGTCTTGGTGATCCCGGCAGTAGAGGAGCCCCAGGCTTAGCAACAGTAGTGGCAGCAGCTAACTCCTGCTCTAGCCATTGTCCTGGCAGCTTACCACAGGCTAGCCCCTGTGATGCACTCAGAAGGACTTACTACCCCCATTTTATAGATAAAGAAACTGAGGACAAGCAGCTTGCTAGGACATGGGCAAGCCAGGGAGTCTGGCTCCAGACTCCATGCTTTAAAAGCTTTTGAAGACAGACCTTAGGCCCTTAGAATTTCGTCAATTACAATTCTCATGCATGGCACGCTTCATCATGCATGGGCTGTCTTTTACGGAGGTAATGAAGGAGTCATTACACACAACACAGCCATGCGCACATACACACATACACATACACACAACACAGCCATGCGCACATACACACACGTACACATACACACACCTTGGTTTGGCTCCCAGGGAAGCAGGTCAGGAGACAGGGTTTCCAGTGCAGGTTTATTTGGAAGGTAAAAGGAAATCAACAGGACAGTGGGAAATGAGACAGGGAGAAGAGGGCCACACATTAAAAGTGCATTCCCAAACAGCAGCCAGAGGGCAAATGGAGCCTAGCCCCGTGGGCAAACTGAGAAGCCTGCTTTAGAAGTGCAGTGCAGTGCATTCCTGGAGCCACCTCTCAGTGATGACTGACAGGTTCTCAAGAGCAGATGTATGGATCCTGAGAGACGCCTAAGACCCAGGATCCAGTAAAAGCAGTATTCCACAATCATATATAAATATATCTGTGTAGTGAGCATATACATATACACACATAAACATAGCCTTTATATCTATCATATATCTCCTATTGCCACTCTTAAGGATATTTAAAAACTTTTTGTGCTAGTTGCCTCATACATCTTTAATACCACAGCGATACTGTATCAGTTTCCATACTGTGTCCACTTAGAGAGCCACAAGCCACCGGATATCTGTATACACCAGGTCCCACCACACCTACAGCACTACAACACCGCCTCTCTCGCGCCCTGCCCATTAAGATAATTCTTTGGCATTCCACAAGAACAGAGGAGCAGTTCACAGTTTCATTGTAAGGAGTCCTGGGGGTTGGGGGGAGCGAGTGTGTGACATGGAGCAGACTCATTCAGACCCTGGGAGTCCATCACTGCAGACATAGAGCACTGGCTTTCCATTAACTTCAGGAAACCCTGTGCAGCTTGGGTTGGTTGGTCAAAGGAGGGGTGGGGGGGTGGCAGCTGGGCCCTGCCTTGGAATTCCACCGCTGCTGCAGTCAGATCCTGGAAAGGGTGTGAACAGCTTCCCGGTGCCTGAGTCCCGCCACAATCTCACACCCATGTCAAGCTCACTTCTCATATTCCCCGAGTTGAACAGATGGTGGCTGACACCTTTCTCAGGAATCCTGGAAACTCACCAGTCTACCCACTGAGGCACAAAAAGAAAAGAAAAAAAAAATCTGAAAATGTGGTGTGGAAATAAAACGGTGGTTTGAAAAGGGATGGACTCAAGAGAAAGCCTGTCTGGAGCCATGCACAGGGGTCTCCATGTGCGTTCACAAACCAGGCGCCTGGGAACAGAGACCACTGCTCTCTTCACAGTGGGGAGGTCAGCGACAGACAGGAGGCAGACACCAAACAGGACTGGCCAAGCCCGGTCACTCAGAACACTCCTTCCTCCAACGATTCTGGAGCTGAGTGAGAGGCGAGCAGTCCAACTTTTTATGCGTGCCTAAAAATAACACAATTTCTTCCAGGTTCTAAATGTAATTTTAAGTTGTGAAAACTAGATCATAAAAAAAAAAAAAAGGAAAAAAGAGAATCAAAGGAAAATGGATGCAATATGCTGCACCTACTTTTATTAAACACACTACAAACCTCCATCCAGAGTTCATCACTGGAAAGTCAGCAGGCACTGAGTGCTTCTGCTTCCTCATAAGAGGGGAGGGAGGAAGTCACAGTTAAGAATGTCTTTAAGATGGAGAGGAAAATCTCAGCTTTAACCAGGAAGCAATGCCACAGAAAAGTATCTATCCCTGCTTTGGGGACAAGTAGATTCAGATTTGTCAAAAACAATAAATAAGGCAATAATTCTACCATGGAATCTGAATGAAAAAAAATAAAAAATAAAAAAAGGACATGACTGCTCCTAGGTATGGTGGAGGGCAAGGTTTATTGTAGATAAAAAGAAGAGCATAATCAGAGGCAGGGACATCTGGGAGAGTCCAGAGTGGGTACGACCTCGAGCCAGGCCGTGTGAGGAGAGGGGAAAGCCAGGAGAGTAGAGTAGATAAATCAGGTGGTTAACCAAAATGGCTGGATTACACGGGGAGAGGCAGCTGGAGTAAGGGCAGCCCAGTCCCTGGACTAGAGATGTTTAGGATAGGGGGTGGAGTGCATCAGCCATATCCTGTCCTGAGGAGAGACCTAGGGATGCTGGGAGAACCTGGCAGCTAGTTCTGCTTTGATATGTTAAATAGGTACCTCAGTTCCCCCGGTTGTCCCAGCTTGAGACCTAACAGAGTCCAAGACACCCTTCCAAATTTCTTCATCTTTTTATTAAACTTGAGGCATGGTATCTATAGTGTGTTAGTCCTGCTAATGAGCTTGTATTTTACCCCCAGGAGATGATGATTTGGCCAGCTTCCCAAAAGTCACAAGAAATGAACCCAAATGAGCCGGGCGGTGGTGGTGCACGCCTTTAATCCCAGCACTCGGGAGGCAGAGCCAGGCAGATCTCTGTGAGTTCGAGACCAGCCTGGTCTACAGAGCGAGATCCAGGACAGTCACCAAAACTACACAGAGAAACCCTGTCTCAAAAAGAAAAACAAACAAAAAAAAGTTACAAGAAATAAAGTGGCTTGAGAAGTGGTTCCGATTTTCAGATTTAGATTTAGACCAACTATCCCACAAAATGTCTAGATAGAATATACATTACATTTTAAAGAATATCAATGTTTGAGTAATATGGAATCAGTGTGTGTGTGTGTGTGTGTGTGTGTGTGTGTGTATGTGTGTGTGTGTGTGTGTGCGCGCGCGCGCGCGCGCGCGCGTGCACGTGCACGTGCATGTGTCTGAGTGCACGGAGGCCAGAGGACAACCTCTGGAGTTGGTTCTCAACTTCCTCCTTGTTTGAGGCAGGGTCTCTGTGGTCCACAGCTGCACACGTGAGGCTGGTTGGCCGTTCAACCTCTTGAACGTCTGGCTCTGCCCCCTGCCTCACCAGACGAGTATGCTGTCACACGTGCTTTAGATGGGTTCTAGAGACTGGAATTCAGGTCCCATTAGTCCCATTCAGGTCCCATTAGTTTGTTCGTTTGTTTGTTTGTTTTGCTTTTTTTTTTTTTTTTTTTTTTTTTTTGAGACAGGGTTTCTCTGTGTAGCTTTGCGCCTTTCCTGGAGCTCACTTGGTAGCCCAGGCTGGCCTCCAACTCACAGAGATCCGCCTGGCTCTGCCTCCCGAGTGCTGGGATTAAAGGCGTGCACCGCCAACACCCAGCTTGTTTTGCTTTTTTGAGACAGGGTTTCTCTGTGTAGCCCTGGCTGTCCTGGAACTCACTCTGTAGACCAGGCAGGCCTCGAACTCAGAGAGTTGCCTCTTGAGTGCTGGAATTAAAGATATGTGCTGCTACCACCTGCACCCCCCCACACACATACTTTTTTTTTTTTTTTCCTTCGAGACAGGGTTTCTCTGTGTAGCTTTGTGCCTTTCTTGGAACTCACTCTGTAGACCAGGCTGGCCTTGAACTCACAGAGATCCACCTGCCTCTGCCTCCCGAGTGCTAGGATTAAAGGTGTAAGCCACCACGGCCCGGCCACACTTTTTTTAAGACTTAAAAAAAATATGTGTGTATGAGTGCTTTGCCTTCAGGTATGTATGTGCACCAAATGCTTGGCTCGTGCCTTCTGAGGTCAGAAGAGGGCGCTGGATTCCCTGGAGCTGGAGTTATGGACAATTGTAGGCTACCTTGTGGATGCTGGGAATTGAACCTGGATCCTCTGCAAGAGTAGCAAGTGCTACTCACCACTGAGCCACCTCTCCATCCCAGGAGCTCAGGTCCTCACACTTGCACAGTAAGTGATTTACTCACTGAGCTGTCTTCCAGCCCCTCAGATAGGATCTTAAAGATCACCAGCCGTCTCTCTCTTTGCTTGCAGAAGCACAAACTGCATTCAGAAAAGTTTGAGGCATTTACTAAATTTTACCACCTGGCCAACAGCTGGTAGTCAACTTTCCATCACTACAACAAATGCCCAAGATACCCAGTGTATAAAGAGAAAAGGTGTATTCAGGCTCACGGCTTTGGAGGGCTCAGCCCATGATAGGTGGGGCCCACTGCTTTGGGGCCTGTCTTGGAATGGCACATCACAGCACGAATGCCATGCTGATCAAAACTGCTTGCTTTATGGCCAGGGACTCAAAATGAGAAAGAGAGAAAGAGAGAAAAAGAAAGAAAGAAAGAAAGAAAGAAAGAAAGGAAGGAAGGAAGGAAGGAAGGAAGGAAGGAAGGAAGGAAGGAAGGAAGGAAGGAGAGAAAGAGAAAGAGAAAGAGAAAGAGAAAGAGAAAGAGAAAGAGAAAGAGGAAAAGGTTGAGCCACTGGTCTCGAGTCCTTATTTCTGCACCGCAGCCCAACATGCCATGAACTGCACAGCTCTGCCTATCTTCCTCACCATGATGAACCCTTGGAAGTTGTGAAAATAAATATGCCATTTATTTATTTAAAAAAAACAAAAACCTCCCACCTGTTCCTGGTTTTGGCAGCATGAGAGCTACAGGATTCAAGGGGTCATGGAGAGTAGATGAGGCTTGACCCTGTGAGAGGTCAGGGGAGGTCACTGGTGAAGATGCAGCCCAGTTGCTGTGGAGACCCCAGTATATCAGAGATGCCAGGCCTATGGGATGACCGAAGGGAGCAGGCAAAAGCACCTTGGCCTGAGTACTGCCATTTTTACTTCAGACTCCATTTTATATGTAGGGTGAAATAAAGTTCAGGTTCTCAAGTCCTAGGGGAGCTGAGAACTCTCCAATGGCTGACCTACCTCCTCCGTAAAGCACAGAAATAGCCGTCATGCATCTTTAGTTCTCTAGAAACATTATGGCTGTTCCTAACAACAGAAAGAACACATCAGTCTGATTGGCTGGACTGAAAGGCTTGTATTGTATGTCGGTTTGACAATGGTGGAACACACAGGGAAGGCCCCTAATCTTTGACTCCTGATTGGTGAAAAGTGTTAACTGTAACTTGGCAACAATATTTGTGATTTTTGTGCTTATAAATCCCACTTCTGCCCCTGCTCAGGGCTGCCAGGAGAAATGAGGCTCCTGAGTCCTTGTCCTGCAGCCTTGATCGATCAATGACCCCCTTTTATGGTGATTTATTAAAATCTTTGGAACCCATTAAAAAAATGAGAAAGAGAAATGAAGAGACTAGGGTTGCACAGTTACCTCTGAGGGGAGGCCCATGGTGACCTAAACTCCTCCCACCAAGCCTGACTTCTTAAAGGTCCTACCAACACCCTAGGGCATCCCCATGGCAACCAATGTTTGGTGTGCTGCAAGGGGCATTCAAGGTACATACTATAGCAGCAATAGACAGATGGAGAAAATTCAGGTTTTCCATCCAGAGCAGATTTGCTTGACCATCCTAACACAAAATGAAAAAGTTACCCAGTTTTAGTCCAAAGTCCTCAGAGTGGTCACCTAGGGCCACAAGCTGTTGCTTTACGGACTCCAAGAGAAATGTGCTCAGCACTATTAAAATGAGGGAGAAATGGCGGCTCTGAAACGTAGTACAGGGGCTCTCAAGAGAACCATCCAGCAGAGCCGCCAACAAGGTACCGAGGAGTCCCCATGTCTGCCCCTGGCAACTTCCAGGCACCTTGTATTTTGAGGGCATGTATAATCAGACGCCTCAGAGCACAACCAAACGCTCCAGCTCACAATGAAAAGTTTTCGGGAGCTGGGGATGTGGCTCAGGGGCAGAGTACCTGCCTAGTATTCAGGAGGCCCTGTGTTCGGTTCCCAGCACTGCTAAAACAGCAGTCAGGAAACAAAAGGGGCGTTCGAGTGCGTGTAGAAGTCTAGTGGCCACCCCAGTAAAGTGACAGACACAGACTCAGAGCTGGAAGCCAGGGTAAGCCAGCCCGTCCCCTTCACTAACAGCCAAGGAAAGCGGGGAGTCAAGAGCGTCCCAGGCCACAGGTCTGTTTACTGATAGGTTCCATAGACTTACAGGAGCGTGCTGGGGGTGGGGGGCAGACCCCAAAATCAAAAAAAGAATGCAAAAGATGATCTTTCTGTATATAAAAAGGAAGCCAGCAATTTATCGTTTCAAATTTTTATGTGAAACTGGGAAATGAGTTTGTGTTTCTGGTGGACTGATTCCACAGCCTCCGTAGATGAGAGTTTTTATGAACTCTCAAGCTTTCTACATCAAGTGGCAAAGGGCATTATAAGTAATTGACCCCCACCCTCCTGTCTACCTCAAATTGTCTCCGAGGCATTCCTAACACCCGACACAGTGTAACCGCTGTGCAGACAGCTGTTCTTCTGTTTTATTGGAAGGCACTCTCTACATATTTCTTGTAGATGCCTTTTTTTTTTTTTTTTTTTGGCTATTCTAACTGTATCGAGATGTATAGACTTTGGGTCTGGGGCATTTTGGTATGTAATGCTTCTTATTTGCAATTATTTTTATAATAAAATTTTAATAAAAAATTAAAGATAACTCAAATGTATAGGGAACTCTAAAAGTAACATAGGCAATCTGGAAAGAACCACACAAGAGTTTTCCAGAAGTGAATGCACGTGGTGATAGGCTTGACACAGCTCAAGAGAGACGTGAGTAAGTGGGGGATACTCTGGAAAACACTTCCGTGCATGGACCAAAAGATGGGAGGTGCACAAGAGAGGGTCCCAGATACAGAAGATGACAGGAGATTTAACGCATATGTAAGCAATTCCTGCAGACAAAATAGAGAGTCCGCATCTGAAGAGATTATGGGGCCAAAAAAACCTCTCAAAACAAATCATTCCATGATGCATTCAATAATGAGCTCTTTGCAGAACAAATAAAAGAAATACAAACCTCCATATATCATAGTGAAGTGTCAGCACACCAAACCCCAAAAGAAAGTTGCCAAAGAAGCAGAGTGAAGACTCCGTGACAAACGGATATATCATCTGCAGGAGTGGACATCATCAGACAGCAGGCAGGGGCATCATCAGCTGGATGAATAAAAATGAATGATGGCCAAGGATCCTGCACTCTGACACAGCAGTCCGCAAGAATGAGACTGAAATAGGAATTCGTTTTCTTTCCGGGTTTCTGTGATCAGTGGCATCCTGTGAGGAGCTGAGCTAGCTTCTAAACCCACGACTTCTAGGAGCAAGCTGACCACAGGCGAGGAAGCTTCTTAATGAACAAGAGGATCCAGCCTCAGCTCCCAGGGGAGGGTGGGGAATCACAGTATCAAAGAAGATGGAGGCCCCATGTGGTAGTTTTAAGAATAAGAAAATAGCCGGGCGGTGGTGGCGCACGCCTTTAATCCCAGCACTCGGGAGGCAGAGCCAGGCGGATCTCTGTGAGTTCGAGGCCAGCCTGGGCTACCAAGTGAGCTCCAGGAAAGGCGCAAAGCTACACAGAGAAACCCTGTCTCGAAAAACAAAAAAAAACAAACAAAAAAAAAAAAAGAATAAGAAAATAGCTCTGGCTGTTCTGGAACTCACTCTATAGACCAGGCTGGCCTCGAACTCAGAGACCCACCTGTCTCTGCCTCCCGAGTGCTGGGGTTAAAAGTGTGCACCACCACTGCCTGGCTTGTTTTTTTTGTTTGTTTGTTTGTTTTTTTGTTTTTTGTCTGTTTGTTTTTTAGATGGGATCTCATGTAGCCCAGGATAGCCCTGAACTATGTAGCCAAGGCTGTACCTGAACTCCAGATTCTCCTGCCTCTACCACCCAGTACTGGGGTTACAGGTGTGCGCCACCATACCTGGCTGATTTATCAGAAGAAATTTTAAAGGCAGAAATACATTTGCTTCAGAAAGAAGCAAAAGAAGGAAGGAAAAGAGACTGGGGAGGTGGCTCAGGGGCAAAGGGTTTGCAGAGCAGGTGTGAGGACCTGAGTTCAAATCCCTAGAACCCATGTAAAGTCGACGGGGTAGTGCACATTTGTAATCCCAGAGCTCCTACAGTGAGACGGGAGGTGGAGACAGGAGAGTCCCTGGGGAAGCTCATGGACCAGTTAACCTGGTGTATGCACCAGCAGAGTACAAGAGACCTCATTTCACATAGGCTGGACGGTGACACCGGAAGCCAGAGGGCTGAGGCTGACTGACTGGAGGGAACTGAACCTAGACTGTCAGCCATCCGCCGTGACAAGGCAGGATGGGAAGACGTGCAAAAAGATTTACTTTAATATTTTAAATAGTCGTATTGATAGTCAATTTCTATGTTAGTGTTTTAATTGTGTGTGCTATGGGGTCAAATAAATCAATAATTGGGGAAAGTCTTTATGACATCATTCTTTTTCTTTAGAAACTGTATTAGCACCAGGTGGTGGTGGTGGCGCATGCCTTTAATCCAAGCACCCTGGAGGCAGAGGCAGGCGGATCTCTGAGTTCGAAGCCAGCTTGGTCTGCAGAGCGAGTTCCAGGACAGCCAGGGCTACACAGAGAAACCCTGTCTTGAAACACCTAAAAGAAAAAAGTTACTAGCATATATTAATATAATATATGTTAATATATAATATAAAATAATGGGTTTCGTTATGACATTTTCATATATGCATGTAATATACTTTGACCACATTCACCCCTATGTTTCCACTCTGGGTCCCTCCTACCCCCCTCTTCCCCTCCTTTTTCACTAACAGTCATGTCTTTATGTCTTTTTAAAAAACATAAATTCCATACATGAGGGAAAACACATATTTGCCTTTCTGAGTCTGGCTTATTTTGTTTAACATGATGGTCTCTGTTCTTACAAATGACATAATTTTCTTTTTTTATTTGCTGAATAAAATTCCATTACATAGTATAAGCCACACTTTTTAAAGTTTTATTAGTGTGTGTGTGTGTGTGTGTGTGTGTGTGTGTGTGTGTGTACATTGCATCTGTGCAGTATCCCAAGGAGGCCAAAAGATGCCATTGGATCCCCTAGAGCTGAAGTTAAAGGTAGTTGTGAGCCATCAGACATGGGTGCTGGGAACTGAACTCAGGTCCTCTAAAAGAGCCACAAGGGCTTTGGACCACTGAGCCATCTCTCCAGCTGCCCTGGTGTCCACTTTTTCTTTTGTGTTCACCTGTTGGTAGGCACTTGAACTGATTCCTTAGATTGGCTGTTATGAACAGTGCCAATCTGATGAACTCGGATGTGCAAGTATAGAATGCTGACTTAGACTCCTTTGAGCGGCATAGCTGGATAGCATCACCCCATCCTTAGGTTTCTGAGAAGTAGTCCTGCTGATCTCCGTTCCCACTAGCAGAGGATGAGCCCCTCCCCTCCCCTCCCCTCTTCAGAACTGGTTCTTTATTCCTGACGGCAGTCATTCTGACCAGAGTGTGATGGGATCTTAGAGTAGATGATTTGTGTCTCCCTGATGGCTAAAGACGCTGAGCATCTTTTCATTTATTTATTAGATATCTGTACTTCTTTTGAGACCTCTCTGGCAAGTTCACTTGCCTGTTTACTGGTTGGACTATTCTACTGGTGTTACTTTTTTTTTGAGTTCTTTATCTCTTATATTCTTGAAAATCAAAATTCACGACATAGAGGGAAAGAAGTAAATAAAATCTTGATAATTTTGAATTAGACCAGAAGTATCAACACTGACTCATGATATATTTTATCTTTAAATATATTTGTGTATACATAGACGTATATATTTGTATATATAGGTACACACACACACACACACACACACACACACACACACATCTGTATATTGTGACCCAGTATGTTGGAATTAGAAGAATTCTGGAGAAGCGAGTGTATTTAGCTCCTCTATTGGAGAAGTGAGTGTCCCTACTGCTGAGACTATACAGCCACAAGGATTATGTATCCAAGCACCAACTCCCTCTCAGAAGAGCCAGGACTTCTTCAATAAGTAAGTGACTTCAGGACTGGTTCAAGAAATAGAAAAGATAAGCATAGAACATCTTGTCCTAGCAAGAAGGAAGCTGCAGAGGGAAAAAAAAAAAAAAAAAAAAAGCAATCAATAGTCTGTGCGGCTGTGAAGCCTCCAAACCACAATGCTGACAAACATGGCCAGGTATACCCAAAAGTGCGAGGGTGGTACAAAATCTCAGGGACAATCACCAACTACCTGAGAGGACTGAAGGTCCGCACAATAGTTGAGGCTTCACGCCTGGTGTTGTAAACCTAACCAACTCTGTGTGGCTGCTGAGGCCGTGGGCTCTCAAGGAGAATCTACTGCTGCAGGCTTCCTAAACCAGTATAATTCCCAACTGCATCCTAAATGCTTTAGCCTTACACCTGCAGGCAAATACACCTCTCACAACTCACCAAAACCACTTCTTTTCGCATCAGCTGGAGACCATCACTGAAACGAACAACTGGTCAAAATGCAGAGAGCACCTGACTGGGAGGTGCCCATCTCCAGGTGATACAGCCACGACACAACGCTATGCTGCACCGAAGACTCGGAGAACATCGAAGGAGACGGGGTGGAAGGATGGAAAGATGTAGGAGCCAGAGGACCAGAATGTCTTCCGTGAGACAGTGTCTCCAATGCAGGACAGGGAAACTGTACCCAGGAAATAGCAACAATATGGTACCTAAACTAGACCTGCACAGTGACACCACCAGTTGACAGGCCAATGGGATGGAGATCTCATAAGGCCCCACCCCTAGATGAAGGGCTACAGACAAATAAAGACTGCAAAGAGAGGGAGAATCATTCTCCAGGGGCCATCCTCCTGATAGGTTACACAATCCAAAGTGGTCAGCCCTAAATAAACATACATATGAGCAACCCTATACGGACTCGGCATATGTATGCATATATATGCATGTGTTTACATCTGTTTGTGATAAGAATTAAAGAAGAAGAGGTCATGAGTTTGAGAGGGAGTGAGGGAGCCATGGAGGAGTTAAAGGGGGTGGGGTAGAAGTGATGTAAAATACAGTACTTATCTATGAAATTCTAAAAAATAAAAAATGTAAAAACAATAAAGGCAAAGGAAGCTGCTGAAGACCTCATCTTCATGTCAAAGGGACCCAGGAACCAACCTGAGAGTTCACTGCCCAAGTTGGGACGAAGTGAACTGTACTAGACAATGCTGGATCAGGTGTGGTGGTGCACACTTTGACCCCAACAATCTTGAGGCAGAGGCAAATGAAACTCTGTGGGCTCCAGGCCAACCTAGTCTGTCCCCCCAAAAATGTTTAAATTCAAGAGTTCATTATAACATTAAAAAAATAAAAATAAAGGTGCTAACTGCCAAGTTCAATAACCTGAGTTTGCCTCCCGGAACTCACATGATGGAAGGAGATCGACACACAAATGCCATGGCATCTATGTGGCCTCCCCACAAAAAAATACTAGAACTAAAAGTAAACCAAGCAAACAAACAAACAAACTGAGAGCTGGTGAAAAGGATTTCAAAATGTATCCATGTATTGTCACGTAGTGAATTTCATGTACTACAATGAGAGACCCTGACACTGGTCCTGATCCCTAACACTGTCCTTTTATGTGGGTGTTGAGGATTTTGATAAATAAATAAATTAACGTGATCAAGGCCGAGTGTTACAGGAAATGGAGCAACTGGGAGCAGGAAGTAACTCCAGGAAGCTGCTGGTGGCTTCTAAGAGATTTGAGCATAAGCCTATGCTGTCACTGGTGCAAGAATGCTCGCAAGAACGCTCGCTGCAACTTTATCTCTAACTGCGTCCAAGTGTAGATGATCCAATTGTCCTGCGGAAGAGCAGGCAGACTGTGGTGTGTACCCTCGTGTGAGATTGGAATAAGACTGTAAAGGATGAAATATGGACACACACAAACCTGAATTCGTCTTAAAGACATCAAAGGAGGCAGGCACTAAGGGTGTAGGATTCTGCGGATACGGGCAGACCTAAATGAACTCTGTGCGCTAGAACTGCACAACTAACTCCTCTGTGACTCCAAGTCAGTGGTGATTACTGCCACAGCTTTGTGACTGGAGCTTTTGTGGCTCAGGAAGGATTTTCCTTTTTTCCTTTCCTCCCTTCTCTTTCTTCTCCCTTCCTTCCCTCCCTCATCCCTCCCTCTTTTCTTTCCTTTTCCTTTCTTCCTTTCTCTCTTGTTTATAGCACATGTTTGTGAGTGTGCAGATGTACGTCATAGGTGTACGCCCGTGTCGCGTTCCACAGCGTCTCTCACTGAACACAATATTTTGGCTAGGCTGACTGGCCAGTCAGCTTTGGGGATCCACTGGTCCAGATCCCCAATGCTGGCTTTTACATGAGTGTTGAGGATCTGAACTCAAGCCCTGATGCTTGCAGAGCACGCACTCTTATCCACAGAGACATTTCTCCAGCCTCAGGAAACATTTTCTATCTTGATTTGGGTCCTGGTTATATGGATAATGCAGAGATTAAAAGTCAATGGCCCGGGCTGGAGAGATGGCTCAGCGGTTAAGAGCACTGGCTGCTCTTCCAGAGGTCCTGAGTTCAATTCCCAGCAACCACATGGTGGCTCACAACCATCTGTAATGAGATCTGGCACATAATAAATAAGTAAATCTTAAAAAAAAGTCAATGACCTGAACACCTAAGACCTGCATATTTTAATGATATTGAAATATTTATTTCATCCAGAACATGATGATAAACTCTGCCAGCCATCTTCACTGAAGTATTCAATCCAAACTTTAAAACATTTCATTAAATGCAAGGGTAAGTGTTTAGAAATGTTTGCTAAGATTCTTGATGCAAAAGACCAAAATTCTAATGTCATTTATTCCTTAGCAGAAATAAAAATAAACTTAAAAAAACTTAAATTTAAAAAATGTTTAAAGTAAAAAAATAGAGGTGAACTAAAACACTTTCATTCACCAGCAAACATGGTAGCCAGTGCAATGTGAATGTGGGGCATTGACTGACCAGGTAAAAGGTCAGTGGGGTTTTAGACATGTATTAGTTTATATTCTTTATTAAATTTTGTTTTAATGGCGAAAAACATGAAGAAATTGGTTGTTTGGAAGCTAAAAGATAGAGCTGAGAAGACAGATTGTCAAAATCACATGGCATTATTAAAAATGATATGTGAGGGAAAACGATGTCACTGTAACCACAGCAGGGATGGACTCCTCTGACCGCAATTTTGAGAAAGTCTGAGGCTGATGTTCTGAGAAAGCCCCACAGATGAAGGCCGCTCAGTGCAATGTTCAGACTCAAAATATCACCTGGGGGAATGGGAAGCCAACAGAACAGAACGTGACGGAAGCCGTCACTGTGGTTCAGATCACAACAGCCAAGCATTCAACACTAAGCGCACGCTCACGTGACGGTACAACTCCAGGCGGTGATCTTGGGGAACAGGTGTTGTCCTTTGACAAAAAGAAAACGCTGCAGATTGCCCGACATTTCCCCGGATGCAAGTGGCTTTCATTAGCACAGGTACACAACAGGTGGAATTCAAGAAAGGCACGGATGTCGCCTGAACCTTCAAAAAAGGTGTTGCTTTGAATAATGAGTTAGAAGTGAACTGCTTCAGAAAGAAATGCTGCGCAGAGACAATGTGGGGACAGATGTTGTCAACATGTTGCACTTTTGATTTTCTTACTAAAAAGCACATGGCCAAAATCCAACTCTTTACAAACACGTACATTTTTTAAAATTAGGAACAAAATTTCATTCTTCCAAACCAAATAGGTAATTGAGTTTTGAACTCAGCTATTGACAATACAAGCCCATAGGGCTGAGAAGATGGCTCGGTCAGTAGCATGCTTGCTGAACAAGCATGAGGCCCTGAGTTCAGATTACCAGCACCCACCTAGAAAGCTGGGTACAGTACCTTGAGGGTCTGTAACCCCAGCCTTGGGGAGGCAGAGATGGGAGAGCTCTGAGACTGCTGGTCACCTAGTCCAGCTGAGTAAGTAAGCTCTGGTACAACGGGGGACCCTGTCTCAGAAAAACAAGATGGAGGACAAAGAGGAAGACACCAGGCATTCAGTTCTTTCTCCACATACATGCACACTCACACACAAATGTGCATGCATGAACACCTCCACCCACATGCACCACTCACACAAAATGTGTGAACCAGCGTATGTATGAACCAGCGTGTGTGAGAGAACTTGCATTATTGCTAAACGGGTACAGAATTTCAATTTTACAAGAAAATGGTTCAGGGGATTGGTTACACCACAATGTGGATGTCCTTAATGCCACTGAACATTCCAGTGGGAGGTGGTTAAGATGGTAAATTTGATGTTATGTAGATTCTACAATTAAAACAATACAAAGTGCCAATACTTTAAGAACCAATTGCAATAATAGCTGATTGATATCTATCAATTGAATTACTATCTACATCTTTATTTTTGCTTTTTAAATTATTTTATGAAGAATTAGGCTTCATCAAGGCATTTTCCAGCAAACTGTTTTGTTAGTTTCTCTCTCTTGCCTCTTCTTCATCCTCCCTCCCTCCCTCCCTCCCTCCCTCCCTCCCTGTGTCCTCTCACTCCCTTCTATTTTCATGATGTGACCTTTGGTCTCCCCCATCTCCCTCATATTTCTCATCCCCCTTCTCCTGGTCACTTCTATCTAGTTTTATTTCATAGCCTCTACCCACATCCACAATGCCTTATGTGCATTAGAAGTTAGGAGTTGCTGGGCGGTGGTGGTGCACACCTTTAATCCCAGCACTCGGGAGGCAGAGGCAGGCGGATCTCTGTGAGTTCAAGGCCAGCCTAGTCTACAGAGCAAGATCCAGGACAGGCTCCAAAACTACACAGAGAAACCCTGCCTTGAAGAAACAAACAAACAAAAGAAAAGAAAAGAAAAAAGGAGAGAGAGAGAGAGAGAGAGAGAGAGAAGTTAGGAGCTACAAATGAGAGACCATGCGATGTGTGTCTTTACGAGACCAGGACACCTCACTTAATACACTACTGTCCAATTCTATCCACTGTCCTTAAATTTTCATTTTTCTTTACAATAGAGTGAAATGCACTGTGTTTACAGGCCACACTCATTGTCCACCAGCTGGTGGACATCTAGGCTGGTCCTGTTTCCTTGCGGCAAGTGTCTCTGAGAGGAGTCCCTTGGGCGAATTCCCAGGAATGGTACAGATAGCTCATAAGACACTAGTTTGTTGGTTTAGGTGTTTTGAGGCAGGGCGTCACTGTGTAGCCTTAGCTGTCTTGGAATTCACTATGAAGACCAGACTGACCTGGAACTCATAGAGATCTGTCTGTTTCTGGCTCCCAAGTGCTGGAATTAAAGGTGCGAACCACCATGTCCAGGCAAGTAGTTGGTATTTTGAGAAATAGCCATACTGACTTCCATAATGGTTGTGCTAGCGTATGCTGCCCCCAGCGGTAAGTAAAGGTTCCCTTTGCCCACATCCTTGCCAGCATTTGCTGTCTTGGCTTTCCTGATCATAGCCATTCTGACGAGCGTGAAATGGAATCTCAAAGTGGCGTTGGTTTGGTGCCTATCCTGGAACTCACTCTGTAGCCCAGGCTGGCCTTGAACTCACAGGGATCTGCCTGCCTCTGCCTCCTGAGTGCTGGGAATAAAGGTGTGGGCCACCATGCCTGACACATTTCGGGTTTTAAATTAAAGTCTTTGGTCCATTTTAAATTGATTTTTGTCAAGATGGGGACGTGGAGCTAAGTTCACTCTTGTACCGGGAGAATATCCTATTTTGCCGCCAGTGATTGTGGAAGAGACAGTTTTTCAAGCATATGTTCTTCATCCCTTTGTCAAAAAGTAGGTGCCCATAGCTGTGTGGGTTTATTTCTTGTTCTCTGTCTTACTCCATCAGTCTCCATGTCTGGTCTGTGCCAGTGCAACACTATTTTGATTGCTGTGGCTCCGTAGTATAATCTGAGGTCAAGTATTGTCACATCCCCAGCCATGTTCTTTCTGCTTAGGACTGTGTTTTCATATACATTTTCCAATTGTTTTTTTCTAGCTCTGGGAAGAATGTCATTGGAATTTTGATGAGAATTACAATAAATCAGAGGATTATTTTTGGTCATGTTGCCATTTCCACAATACTAATTCTGCCAATCCAGGAGCATCATCTGGCATCCTCTTTATTTCCTTTTTCCAGGGTCCTAACAGTTTTTGTTATGCAGATCTTTCCCATTACTGAGGTTTACTCTTCGGTACTTTACATTTGAGGGGATTGTGAATGGGAGACTTTCTCACTAATCCCGTCCTCAGCAAACTCCTTACTGGTATATATGAAACTACTGTCTTGTGTCTTAATTTTACATCCTGCCACTTTGCTGAAAGCATTCATTAAACCTAAGAGTTTTCTGTAGGCTCTCTTACATATGGAGAATCATGTTGTCTACAACAGAGATAATTTTACGTCTTCCCTCCTGTTTTTACTGCTTTTATTTCTCTCCCTTATCTTATTTTGCTCTGGCTAAGATTTTGAGCACAATTAAGATGGATAATCACTAGCTACTATCTTATTAAGATTTTTTTTTTTTTGGTCAGTTAATGGATGAGACTGAAAAACAAAAACAAAAATAAATTATAGCCAAGGATGCTTGTCTGCTACTTGGAGTCAGGCACATTTAGAATTATCCTATACAGCTGAGTAGCCATTAACCCAAATACTCAGGTAAACTAAACTTTAGAATCAGGTCTCCACGTTATAGAATTCACAGTCTGGTAAATCCATAAAACAAACCATGAAATACTTTCAACCACATCATTCTAAAATATTATCTAGTGATAAAATGGTGTGTGGGGGGGTAACAAATTAAATTCGTTTTAACTGGACACATTTCTTATATATTATTCATCTCTTTACAACTGTACTTCATGACGGCTGATTGTAGACACAATAATTATGTCACGTTAAGTGGCCTTTGTCCAGTATGCTTGGGGTTGGAAGTGTTCCAGATTTGAGGTCTTCTTCAGATTTTATAATATTTGAAAATACATAATGAGTATCTTGGGGTTGGGATCAAAGTGAAAACACGGAATTTGTAGACAGGAGTGGATCCAGTGAGAAGCCGTATTGGCAGGGGTGTGTGAGGGGCTGAGGGGAGGGAAACAGAAAGACCAAGTGTCCCCTGCCTTTCCCCTCCACACCTTCTCAGCAGTCACCACCTCCCTCCACGCCCTGCTAACACATTCTCTCAGCAGCAGTCTCCGCCCAACTTCTTCCTGTCTCTCGGCCATCTTAGAATCGCTGCACATGCGCAGCCACGAGGTCCTCCTAAGACCTGGGCCCAATCACAGTCGCTCACAGGAGTTTGCTCAGTTCTCAGCAGGGGGAAAGTTCAATGTGGCCTCTGCAGCATCCCGACCCCTAGTTCAAGCATTATATCCCAGGTGCGTGTACTTCTTCCTTGCTCTCAGGCACCTGTGCGCCCTCCTGCCTCAGCACCCGGCCATGTCCACCCTTATCAAATTAGATTAGGCAAGCAGATGTGATTGGCAACCACAAAGCTCTAGGGATTTGAAGGATGCTTCTCAGCAGATGGACCACTCCTTCCCTGAGGGTCTTCAGTAGCTGTGGATAAGAACTTGGGGTGTAGGTCAAAGTACTAGTCACGGGCGCTCTCCTACTCGCTCCCTTCAGCAATAAGGGGCAGAGGCTGACGATGAGCGTCGTCTCTCACCCACCCTGGCACACCTCTGCAGTGTGCTGTCTGTGGCCTCTCAGAACACCTCCAGTGCCCACAGCACAAAGCTGGCCACTGGCATGCCTTTTAGCAACTCCCTTCCCTGTCAGTTCCCAGCTTCCTCCCTGCCTTCCACTTCCAAGATGGGCTCTCAAACCCAAACTCCATCTCAGGGTCAGTTTTAGAGGTAAACCCAGGTGAAGACAGATTTCCATGTTGCATAGCCTAAGCTTCCTAACACCCATGCCCACCAGCTGCCTGCCTCTCCAGCAGATTCTAAGCTCCCTGATATCAAAGCTGTACTTTTCACTAAACTGACAGCTGTCCATCATGCTGCCTGCTAAAAGCTCAGGACTGTGTGAGGAATGATAAGATAAATGGACGGGTACAGTGGCTGCACATCTGGGATCCCATCCCAGGAGTTAGTTACAGGCAAGCCTGGGCAACAGAGCAATAGCTCTACCTTAGAAAAAGCAAAGCAATGTGTTCGAGAGGTAGCTCAGTCAGTAAGTGCTTACTGCATGAGCAGGGAGGGCCTCAGTTTGATCCCAGAACCCATGTTTAAAAAAAAAAAAAAAGCCAGGTGTGATGCACGCTGGGAATCCCAGCTCTGGGGAGGCAGGAACAAGTCTACCTGGGGCTGCCTGGCCAGCCAGCCTAGTAAAATCAGTGAGCTCCAGGCCAAGGAAAGACCCTGTCTTGAAAAATCAACCTGAATTGCACTTAAGGAATAACACCCAAGTTTGACCCTCTCGACTTGACACATACCATGTGCAAACCCTAAAAACAAGGAACCAATGACTTGGGGCCTGACAATCTGGTTTCATCCTCTTCTTCCTTGTGTGATTGGGGAAACTGACAAGACCTTTCTGAGCACCGATTCCCTCGTGTAAAATGAAGCTAATAATAATGTTGGCCTCCCAGGGCAGTTGGGGGACGAAGGAAATGGTGTTCGAGAGAATTAAGTATGTGGTGACAGCCGGAGAGCTCGCGTCCACTGTCACATCTCCAAGTCTAAAAGAAACCTGCACAGTAGAGGCACCCAAGGAACAAATGTTGGGGGTCAGGGGATCAGCTGAGGCACACAGCAAGAGGGCAGACGCATTCTGGAGGTGCGTTCTCCCTACCCTCTGCTCATTGGGTAGAACAGGACATTGAAGAGCTCTTGAGCCAGTAGATGCCCCTGACTAACACCAAAGGCCAACCCGTGAATGGGGTCCAGTGTTTTTCTACCAGAGGACAAAGGGTACAGGGAAAGCGTACGGGGAGAGGGTACCAGGGGAGGGGGAGAACGGAGACTCAGCTCCAGAAAAGGAGAGGCTTGTCCACTTTCTAACTCAGTTCTTGGGGTGCTCTTGAATTGTGGGATGTGCCTCTATCTCCTCCCTCAGCTCAGGGGACATTTGATGGCCAGAGTTGACCTGGAAAATATATTCAAGTTTAACTGCTTGAGAAGCATCCAAGGGTCCACAAGTGTCTAATAACGTCCCTGTTTGCTCTGGCACCAGCTTGAATTGCATCAGATTGAAGTAAGAAACAAGTCCACATGCAGCTTGTGCCCAAGCCCAGTCAACAGCCTGGCATGCCCCTCAGTGTGGATTGGTAATGGCTTATTTATAGTTGTTTGTGTGGTGACTCTCATTAAGGGTCCCCAGGGATCCTTCTTTCCGCTAGTTCAGTGAGACTTTATTGCATTTTCATATGTACTTATATGCCGTTATCTTATGGTAGTATATTTGTACGTTTATGTTTATTTGTATGTTTTATATTGTTATGGCCATCTTATTAGCTACTCTGTTCATATCATTGTATATCATGTTGTTAAATCATTTTGCCACACTAGGGCATAAGGGTTTCTAGACTTCTTGACACAGAATTCTTACAGATAGCAAAGGGGTGTGTGTGTGTGTGTGTGTGTGTGTGTGTTCATGCACATGTGTATGAACGCATGTGCATGAATGTGGGTTTGGAGACCAGAGAAGGACATAAGGTTATTTTTCGGTTATCACTCTTCACCTTATTACTTTCAGATAATGTCTCTGACTGAATTTTGAGCTATGCTGTAGCCAGGAAGATCACCCTGCCATGCCCCCCACAGTAGTTGGGGTTATTGGTGTGTGTGTCTACACTTTGCTTTTTTCCTGGATGCTGGGATCCGAACTCAGGTCCTCATGCTTGAGTGGCATATGCTTTTATCCACTGAGCCATCTCCCCAACCCAGACAGCAAGGTTTTCCTCTGTCATTTGAAGTGAGGAAGGGAGCCGGTCCCCTGGGTGAGTGGACATAGCTCAACTTAGCCCTTCCAGCCAGCATGACTGCTAAGTACTCTTCACGGCAGGAATGTTCACCATTCAACTTTTCCCTCTTCTGATGATGGCACAGAGGAAGGGAAGCACACGCCTACTCTTCTTTCTTGCTCAGCATCTCTGGCCTCTTTTCACGCACATCTCCCTCACCCCCTTTCCATGATTTCCCTTCAGGAACTCAAATCTCCTAGGTTGTCTTAGGCCTGGCCAATGGAGGCTTATCAAGAGCCAGTGAGAATAAAGTCAACCCAGCTGAGATAAGGATGTGACAATTCAAACAGTGTTGTTAATCTGCTACATGAAGTTGTATGTGAAATGGGCATTTCCACTGTCCTTTTCCTGAGACAATTAAATGTCTTTATTTGCATAAACAGGCTTGGGCCGAGTCTCTGTCTTTTACAAAGGATGAATCTCGACAACCTGAGTTTGAAGTGGCTCTGTGTGGACGCAGGGATCTAAGCAGACAAAAATGTGTCAGGGAACACCTCACAGCTGCGTTATTTCCTTTCCTTCTCCCCTCAACCCTGAAGGTGGGCGTTCTGTGCACCCCACAGGCTGGACAGTAGTGTCGGCCCTGTGCCCAGGCAGAACCATTACATTCCCAGGACAGTTACAGCACCCAGTTTAAAGTGTGGGCCTCAGGCTTTGCAACTGGCCTCCCCAAGTCTACAGTTCATTGCTGGGCACCACCGCCCCTCCAAACAAGGGCCATCCTTTGTTTTGTATGTTGAAGGGGATGGCAGCTTAACATACCTCAGGTCACACACAGATGACAGAATCTGGGCAACTGAAGGGAACCAAGTCGAGGTAGGGTCAACCTCAGGATGAAGCGCAGAATAAAGGCACATGTGAGCTGGCCAGCACACACAGGAGGGGACAGACAAATCATACTGCCATAGTACCGGCTACCCACAACTGTTAATGGCTCAAGATCTAGGAACTCGGTTCTGGGATGTCAGGGCAAACCTAGATGGGCAATGACAGTGCTGTCTTTGAAGCTGGCTCCTGAGAAGAGCAGAGAATCCTCCAAGGAGAGCCAGCCTCGCCTCTGGTGATGTCAAGGAGAAATGCCACAGAGGCTGCCACTGAAGACAGTCATGAGCCTGTGGGGTTGAGAGTTTTAGAAAGGGAAGCTTCAGCCAGACGGTGGTGGCGCACGCCTTTAATCCCAGCACTGGGGAGGCAGAGCCAGGTGGATCTCTGTGAGTTCGAGGCCAGCCTGGGCTACAGAGATCCAGGACAGGCACCAAAACTACACAGAGAAACCCTGTCTCGGGAAAAAAAAAAAGAAAAAAGGAAAGAAAGAAAGAAAGAAAGAAAGGAAGGAAGGAAGGAAGGAAGGAAGGAAGGAAGGAAGGAAGAAAGAAAGGGAAGCTTCACCCATGTGAACGAACCACCATCAGTGGAGTATGACGTACTGTAAACAATAAAATGACTGCAGAGCAACCAGTTCCTGGATAGCCTTGTGGGAACTCCCCACACGTGTGCTTACTATGTGGCATGATAAGTAAATTCTTAGAAACCAGGAAGCCACCCACATTGATAGGAGCAGCCTAAGAAGTGTCTCATGAAAAACAAAAAGGTTCCTCATCTTCTTCACACAAATTTAAGATAAAAGAGAAGAAAGAAAAAGACAGCCAGAAGAACCTCCTGTCTGTCCCCAGGACCTGTATTTAAAAAATAAAAATAAAAAAGTCCCATGTGCGGGATAGGTGTGTAATTTCAGCACTGGGAGAAAGACAGGCCCCTGGGGCTCGCTGGTCAGCGTAGGGAAATATAAGTGGACAGCACCTGAAGAATGACCCTCAAATTGTCCTCCGGCCTCCACGTGCAGGTGCATGCGCACACATGACACACACAAAGCCAATGGGTACCGTGCAATGTAGGGCAGACATGAACCTGTCACCCCAAGAACTTTGGAAAGTTGTCTGTAAATGTGCGGACTTGGAAAATTAATCCCTTTCCTGGTGAAGAAACCCCAAGCGGGTCTCCTCAGTGAGTCTTTGGGGACCCTCGTCAGGAGGTCGATGGGGAGGGGTGGATGTGCGCACAAACAAAAGGGCGGACTGAAACTTACCTAAAATAGAAAATAAAAGAAACAGCATACTTGGGTCAGACAGCTCTCTGGAGCTCTCAGCGGAACAAGAACCGCAGCAGGAGACTGACTACGTTGGAGCCTTTTTGGAGATGATTGAAAGTCCAGGAGGAGGTTGTACCATTGGTTCATCTCTCAAACAGCTTTGTGTTTTGTTTTGTTCTCTATGAGATTTACTCGTTTTATGTATACTTCGCCTGCGTGTATGTTGTGCACCACGTGCGTGCTTGGTGCCTGAGGAGGTCAGAAGAAGGCATCTCTTGGAACTGGAGTTGCAGAGGGTTGTGAATCACCTTGTGCGTGCTGGGAATCCAACTTGGGTCCTCCGCGAGAACCACTGAGCATTTCTGCAGCCCAAATCTTTGCGTTTTGGTTTGTTTTGGTTTTGAGACGGAATGTTACTATGTAGCCCTGACTGGTCCAGAACTCATCAAGGTCCTTGGCTTCCTGAGTGCTGGGATTAAAGTCAAGGGCATGCAGCAATATACCCTCCCAACTTCTAATGATACCCCTGAGCTTCACCTGCAGGAGTCCCTGGAAAGGAGTGAGTTCTCAGTCACTGTAAAAGGCACTGGCTTCAGGGAACCAGCACTGTCTGTTACTGCCTGGTGACCAGAACCTTTCTGACCTCTAGATAAAATGGTGGTGATTCTTCTCTTGCAGGATATTGTAGGAAAGGAACCAACTACATGATGGTTCCTACTTAAAAACTCCGCCTCCCTCCTCGAGGAGGAAAGTGGGTCGCTTCACACCCCCCAGGCTTATGGAAAAGCAAGGGAGGGGCAGAGGGGGGAGAAAGGAGAGTGAGGGGGAAGGATGGGCAAGAATCTCCACAGCGTAGGGTGCCTTATTGATACAGGTCCAGAGATTCGAGTCCCCTGCACCCGCGTGGCTGACTTTGAAACAGATTCCCGCCTCCCACAGAGCGCTCTCCAGAGGCTCGCGTGAAGTCCACCAGGCAAAGTCACACCCTGCCACCCAAGCCATTCGGGGAAGCTTGACTCTCTCACAAAACAAGGCATTGGGCTCTTTCCTCCCCTTCCCTTCCTCTGCGGCCCAGCCGCGCCCTCCGCATCTCCGTCCACGTGCAGACACAGAAGGAGTCCACCCCCACCCGGGCCGGTCCCCACCCTGGGGCTCCGGATCCTGCCGGTTGTTTACCAGTTGGCCATCTCCCCAGGCCCTGCACGGTGCCGCCACCTGCCGGCCGGAGCCGGAACTGCATCCGCGGGTGCGGGCCAGCGACTGCGGAGGGATGACCCAACGCCGCAGGCATCCAAGGATAACCTTTCCCCTTTCTTTCCAAGACCAAATAAGGGGGCTCTTCCCTCTGCGTGCTGTGCCTGTGGCGGTTAGACCAAGGGGCGTGGAAAAGAGGATCCCAGAACGAGGCTGACAGTCAGCAAAACAACCCACTACATTGTTCCTGCCGCACATGGCCTCCTCCCTGCTCCCCACACGCAGTAGCGAACTCGTGGGTTGGACTGCCAGGGTATCGGGGCCACCCTGGACCCCATCAGTAGCACCTTCAAGTCCCCCCAACCTCAGTGATCAGGGTGCTTGCTCCTGGGTGCTGCCCAGGCTCTGGACCCTCTGGGACCGCTGGTCAGCAGGGCTGCTAGGAGCCTTGGACCCTGGGGGACTGGGGTGGGGGTGGGGGTCACACTCTGAGGGGAGCTAGGCCGGGCTGCCAGGCCTCCGAACCCTGGCATCACCCACACGGAGGGAGTCACTGTGGTTGACAGTGTTCAGTAACCACAGAAACCAAGATTTGACCTATATTTTCAAACAGGACCTCAACTCTAGCTTCTCCTCCTAGAAATCAGAGTGAAAGCGTCTGACATGACTTGCTGTGAATGTTCCTCTTGATTTAGATTCCAGAATGCCACCCAGAAGGTTGGCAAATCAAGAAACCTCGCTGACTGGTTTGTGGATGGCTTGGGAGGGTCCCGATTGTTCCAAGAGAGAAGTGGTGGCTGTCTTCATCCACTACCTCCTGCCAACCACAGGGTCCTGTACAAACCCTTTTGGAGGGTGACTAGATGAGAGCTAGATGTCAGGGTTTTAAGTGTATGAGCTTTTGACTGTCCGTGCACTTTGAGTGTTTTTTGTTTTGTTTTGTTTTTTCGAGACAGGGTTTCTCTGTGTAGCTTTGCGCCTTTCCTGGAACTCACTCTGTAGCCCAGGCTGGCCTGGAACTCACAGAGATCCTCCTGCCTCTGCCTCCAGAGTGCTGGGATTAAAGGCGTGCGCCACCACCGCCCGGCTTCACTTTGAGTGTTTTAGGTACTGAAACGGAAGTGGCACAAACTGCCATCGTATAGCGGGATGCTTACAGCCTGTCATTTTTGAGTCTTAATTGAGCATCCACTAGATGCTAAACGCTATTCTAAATATCCCACAGCATCATCATCTACAGGTATTAATACCTCTATTACAGAGAAGGAGTATGCCTTCGGAAAGCATGGATTCCCACTCACCACCCAGCCAGATCACTAACTGGGTAGAGGCTCAGGTCTTGGGGCTCCAGAGTGTGTGTGCCCTTGACCCAAACACTAAATGTTCATGAAGGAGGATTTGATCTATTCACAGTACACCCCTGTAGTGGAATCTCCTTTAGCTGCTTAAATGGTGATATAGACTGGGAATAATTGGCAGGGGCAAATATTCGGGACACACTGTTACACGGAAACAGCTGGGATCCAGCAGTGTATAACTTGTGGCAGTGTGGAGGCCACCCGAGGCCGTCCCTGGTGAATGGTAGAACCTTAGGTGCCTAATTTCACAGGGATCTTTCCTGTGTTGCTGAGCTCTTTGGTGACCCACTGTCAAGGCTACGAGTAAATCCCTCTGTCCACAAAGTCTTCTTCCCTGATCCCCCAAATTGAACGCTACAGATCCCCATGTTCCTGTGGTGTGGGAACTTGTGTGGGATGGTTGCTTGGCTACATGAGCGCACAGCTATGTCTCCAGCTGAACTGGTGACTCTGGGAAGGAGACACATTTCTCTGGTTTCCGTGTGTCCCTCTTATCCACTTCAGGATTCCAATACTTACCTATAGATTGGCATCACCCAGTGATGATGGGGGGGGGGACCCCCCGAAGAAATAATTACGTAATATAGTTGCTTGACGTTGGCCTTTTTTTTCTTTCTTTTTTTTTTTTTTTTTTGTAATTCAATAAGTTCCCAAGAACGGACATACTTTTCCTAATATGTATCTGCCCTGGCACACAGTAGGTACTCCATAAATGTTTACTTCGCAAATGAATACAGCCCTTCTTCTTGAGAAAGCAAAATGGGCGTGTCCTCTGTGCTAGATGTACTATCAGGTAATCAAGCATCTATACAAGACTTTCAGTAAGAATTGGTTCTGGGGTGGCGGTAGCGCACGCCTTTAATTCCAGCACTTGGAAGACAGAGCCAGGTGGATCTCTGTGAGTTCGAGGCCAGCATGGTCTACAGAGCGAGATTCAGGACAGGCACCAAAACTATACAGAGAAACCCTGTCTCGGAAAAGAAAAAAAAAAGGATTGGTTCTGGTTAACAGAGAAGAAAGGGGCAGCTTGGAGCTAATCGGAAGGCAGAGGAAGTCTCAAAAACTGGGCAGGAGCCGGGCGGTGGTAGCGCACGCCTTTAATCCCAGCACTCGGGAGGCAGAGACAGGCAGATCTCTGTGAGTTCGAGGCCAGCCTGGTCTACAGAGTGAGATCCAGGAAAGGTTCAAAGCTACACAAAAAAACCCTGTCTCAAAAAACAAAACAAAACCAAAACCAAAACCAAAACCAAACAAACAAACAAAAAAAAATCTGGGCCGGGAGACCAAAGAAGGCAGGCTGAAAGAAGTCCTATTCAGTAATTCCAGGAAATAGCAGCTGAGTCCAGCACCCCTGAGCACTTCTACCTGTCCCACAGATGTTGCTGATATGGCCAGATGCTGCTGCAGTGGTGGATACTGGCTTGTCCCTGGCTTTTGGGTCACTTACCTGAGACTCCAGGCCTCCAATGGACTCAGCTGGCTAAAACTAAGCCGTGTACCCAGTGATGTGCTGACCAATACTTAATCTGTAAGCCAACAGGAAAAAGGCCTGAATTCTAGCATTCACTGTCTCTGCTGAAAACATCTCCACCATGACTGATTTTCATCTGTCAGCCACTTAACAACCAGCTCAAGGGACCCCTGAGACTTAAAGGTTGGTGACAGCGGGCTGATAAGTCATTCTCTAGTGTCTCCCTGTGTAAGGCACGCCAGCCAGCCCCCCTCCAGAGAAAACACATGTCCACATCTCAGAATAATGCTGACGCTGCAGCATGGATGCTAGCTAGGACATGGGTTGATGTGCTGTCTGGCTACTGGTTATAGGAGCTTTCAGAGAACCCAGAGGAAAGTCAAACGTAGACTCCCAGAGAACACAGCAAGAGTCTGTCGAGGCAGAGGTGGATGTCAGGAGAGATGCTTAGATCTGTACCAATCAGACTTCAGAAGGAGTCTCTGTTGTGAATGTACACACAGCCTGTCAAGGACAAAGAGCCACAGCCAGCTCCAGATTTGTTGGTGGAGGGTCATAGGAGGCTTTCCTGCTTTCTCCAGGAGGGACTGACATCTTGTACCAGGTCTCAAGTCCAAAGGCAAGTATGGTTACATACTGGATGTAGTGCCATACAGAGTTTCCTCTGTACCAGGCAGCACACCCATAGATCACTAGTGGGCCATTCTGTCGGGGTTTGAAGCCAGCCAGTCTGGATGCTGAAGGCCGTGGTGTTGATCATGAAGCCGTCCTGACTTGGCCCATCAGTAGCCACTTGTGGTTGTCTTTGAATGAACCACAAGGCAAGCCCACAGTTTGGAAAATAGAGACCCTGAGGCTTAGATGAAAGACTGTGTAGGGACAGTGTGGTTAGGCTGACCTACCCTGGCATCCTGGGTCCATCCTTGCCAGCTTCTTCCCATGTGGAGATGCATGTGGCAATGCCCAGTCCTGGGTAGTAGGGCTGTATGAGCTAAGATCTGTGAAAGACTATACCTCACAGTCTGTTAATAAATGCATTCTTATGGAATAGATTACTTAAGGTGAAATTAGCAGAGACGCCATTTATTTGGAGTTGAAAATCCTCTCTTACACATCATTTATAGACGATTACTGTCAGTTTTGAAGACACTAAAATGTGGGCAAGGGGCTCAGTAGGCAAAGTGTTTGCTGTGCAAGCTTGAGGACCTGAATTCAGATCCCCAGAACCCAGGATAATAGCCATCCTCAGAGTCTAGCAAGAACTTCGTTAGCATTTTGCATACCCATGAAAAGATTTGAATTTTGAATTCAGTGTGTGTGTGTGTGTGTGTGTGTGTGTGTGAGAGAGAGAGAGAGAGAGAGAGAGAGAGAGAGACAGACAGAGAGAGAGAGAGAGACAGAGAGAGAGAGAGA